>JAIPRL010001840.1:0-71588 GCA_025469235.1 Pemphigus obesinymphae | reverse complement strand
TTCTGCAAGTTTGTCCTTCCTATCTAATCTATTATCGGGTAAAATTGATTGTCCTTCTTTATTAGAAAAAATAAATTTTAAAGCACCTTCATACTGTACTAGATCCTTGGCTCCTTTCTTCATCCCTCTTTCATCAACAAACTATCTCAATAATTCCCCCTTATACCATCTAATGCGCATAGCTAATGAGGATACTTCCTTCTATTTTTGATTATATTTGTATTATTAGCTACTATTCTACTATTAATTTAAATTTGATTAATGTTATTTATTGTTAAATATTATATTATATATTCTCTGTTTGGGTTTTTGCCCGTTTTGTATTATAAAATAAAAATAAAAAATAACATATACTAATGTAATATATTTACACAATAGAACTTTTATTTTATATAAGCGCATACAAATGAAATACAAACAAAGATATTAAATTGGTAATTTCATTCTCAAATTTTGCAAAATTTAAAACAAAACGATTATAATAAATAACGAACGATTTCTATTTTCGATTTTTGATCGATAATATGCATATAATACCACTTTAATAGGTATTTAAAAGTCCCAAAATGTGTGCGGAGTACCTACCTTAAAGGAACGCTACACTGATGATGTTTAAAGATAAAAACATGTTTAAGCCAAACTGTTAAAATGGATTCTTAAAGTAGATTTAAAGTAAAATTACTTATTATTAATTGGATAGAGGACAAAATTTTGTAGTAAACCTCATTTGGAATTTTAGTTTATTACTTTAAAAAAAAATTAACTATTTAAAACTACAATAACTTTTTTTATATAAATAAATTAAACGACCGAAATTTTTTTTGAAAATGTTTTAAGAATATGTAATAATATAATATAATATATTGCTGTTTGGGAAAGTAATACAAATATTATAAAACAACATTTTGTTGCTATTATAATATAATAATATTTATTTATTATGAACATAGGTTGTACTATGTTACTACTACTAGTACATGGTTGTAATAGTTATAGTGGACCATTAAAGTAAAACCGCACAATAATAACTTCTATTTACGTAGGTATACGTAAGTATGTATGGATAAATTTCAATTTTTTTAATGATTACATTTGAATTTTATTATTAATTATCAAGTATCGAAACACGAAATTAATCATTAATATTATTATACATAATTAATAAGAACACAATATTATAGGTATAAAATAAAATTATATATTTAGGGTATAGATACACGTGAACCATCTAATATACTTAATTTATGCGGCACTCGCACACCATTAATTTAGAAGTCCATTGAAGACATTAAGTTCCTAATAGCTGTATAATAGTACAAGAAGCAAAGAATAAAATTAGCTAAAATATAACTAAAATAATTGGTGTTACTGTATTATAATGCACTAAAAATAATATACATATAACATAATAAAAATGTTTATGCAATATAATAAATAATATAAATAATATTATTTTTTATATTAAAATATATATTTAAATAAATAATAAAATAATAAGTTAAGAAATAAAAAATAATATTATAAAATAATAAATGAATACTTAAAAACAATTTATTGGGAACATGCATTTTTTTAGAGTTTTTAGAATAAATATATTATTATTAAAACATAGATATTAATAACACTTCTAAAAGTACCTTTAGATACAATAACACTTTATAAATACTTTTCTGTTTTACGTTGTTGAATATAGCCAAGAAACATAATCATTCATGAATTCCTGTAATTTTTACAATAATATGCTTATAGGTACATAATATACACAGTACCTTTAATATTATATTTAATATACTTATATTTAATTAAAAACGCATATTTTAAATCTCAAAAAATGTTCTATAAACCTTGAAAAACGTCTTTAAAATCTTAAAAAATCCCAATAGTATAGGTTGATATACTCGTATAAAACGATTTTGTGTGAAACTCTGTGTATATTCGGAATTCATAACTATTATCTACTGTAAAAAAAAAAAGTAATTTCTAATTATATGACATCACCGTATTATTATTTCAGAAATATTTAGTAACAATGGAAAGTTTTTGTAATTTAAAAAAAAAATCATTAAGTTATTAAAATTGTCTCTTATAAAAGATAAGATAAGATAGAATATTGCAGGGAAAATCTAAAAATGACTTCTGAAAAGTACCATATGAAACAAATTTACTATCAAAAAGCTCTTTACTTCAAGACTTCCAATGGACTCATTTAACTTGAAAAGTTGTTTTGTAGGAAATGAAAATTTAAAAAAACACACAATTAAAAAACCAATAATTCTAAATCTAAAATAGAAACATTTTTAAATTTAAAAATAATAAATCGTTAAACTATGACCGTGTATATTATGACGTAGGTGTTACCAAAAACATAAAAAAAATTCAAATTTTAAATTTGTTTATACATTTTTGAAATTTTTTTACGTTAATATAGTAGAGGTATTTACTATAGTGTCTATAAAGTACATACCTAAATGGTGTAAATTTCAAATTTTGGTACCTACCTATTTAAAAAAATATCATTATAGTATACCTACACATTCAATATACCTATATTATATAATAGGTACTCGTATTATGCATATGAATGCTTTTACAATATTTAACTAAAACTTATTGATACATAAATTTAAAAATGTAATATAGGTATTTTTTTTTCTGCTAGATAGTGTGTATATAATATAATATTATCATTTCGATAAAAATATGGTAAGACGGATTAGAATCGCGTTATATTTATTTGTGTATACATGAACAAAATACCGTAATTTTGGAATCTATATTATATTATACATACCCAAATAGATATAGGTATATTATTGCGGTATAATTTTCAGTTGATTGTCGTTCAATGTGGGCCACGTAAATGATACTGCATGCAACAATCGGCCACTTGCAAACGCGTTTTATAAGCGTCATCTAGAAATATAGGTATATAAGAGCAATAATAATATTTTTAAGATGTCCCCGACACATTATTATCATTAGTCAAGTAGGTACATTATTATTATTGTGGAAACGGTGGTATGGTGACAGCAGTTGAAGATATGAAGAATCTGTATCTACTTATATATGTACACTGTATACAATTTATAATATACACGAGTATATATAGTCGAGCATGTCCCAATATACAAGTGTAATTGTACCTATATAAAAAACATTATACAATAATGTACATATATTATATACACGGTTTATTGCCATCGTTTGTCACATTATTATTTATCATTTATCATTATAATGCGTTTATTATATATGTATCTATACACTGTAAAATCGCGGTGTCGGATGAGAAATTTACCTCAAAATTATCGTAAAATATAACAACGAAAAAAAATAGTCGCTTAATAAAAATATAATAATAATATTGCACTTATATATACGACGATTCGGCGATCTGCGTGTTTATTCCATTGTGTTTTTCATTCATCGTCATATTATTATGTCGTATATAGATGGAGAAAAAAAAACGATTACTACGTCCATACACACACATATAAAAAAATCTATTGGACAAATATATACGATATTATATGGTGCGCACATTTTGTTACCCACGGGGGGACACATTATTATTATTATTATTATGATAAATACCAAATCGAATGGCACGAATGATGTCTTTTTCCATAGAATTTTTTCTCTTATACCCACTCTCACTGCAACTTTATATTACATTAGGTACATACACCTATAGGTATATATTATCGTCGTAGTCGGACGTTTTCAATAGAAGCGAAATACTTGCACGGTCGCTTAAGCGAAGTGGAAAAATAACCACTACCTTCTGTTTCATACATATATATAATATTATGGAAAATCGATAATTGCGACGACCGAATTGTGTGCGTATTCGGTTGCCATTTCCTCGTGTGTAATGGCCGAATCCGCGTTTGACGTTTCGTTATTATATATATATACCGATAGGTATACCCATAATACTACGTAGGTATATATAGGTACGGTACTATTATAAATCTCCACGTCAATTGGTCACTGCTGAAACTCAATAAAAAAAAAAAATATAAAAACACCACTCGCCACTAAAGTATAAAATGTAGGTATACTTATATAGAATAATATATAATAATCGTAGTAATATACAGATATATAGTATACAATGAGTGTGTATACCTCGGAGACCTTATAAAATACATTCGATCGCCGCTCATCATAATATAATATAATATAATATGTACGATAATATATTGACGTTCGTGTAATTGTGGGAACTTACAGTTTTTAGAAAAAAATAACTAATAACACAAAAAATATTGATACGCGCAAGTGATGATAATACTGGTGATGAATGTTATAATTCAAAATATGCAAAATGGTTTTTTTAAATATTTCCAGACAATAGAATAACGTTCTAACAATATATTAAATATATATAAATAGAGATGAAAGAACAATACTAAATACTTAAAACTAAACATTAAGACTTTAATGTTAATTTCAGGAAAAATGTTATAATTTTTATAATTCCTATAAAACATGATCTCTATTGAAACATTTGTTATCTGTATAGTTGTGTAGAGTTTAAATGCCCGAATATTATTCTACATTACCAATGGTATTTATTATACTTTTTTTTTATTGAGTAATTTATATATTTATAATTATAAAATTAATAACATTCTATAACGTGTCGATACCAGAAAAAGATTTTGATACCTAATACTTGTCTTAAATATCGAAGGTAGGTACAAAGTATATCAAATTGCTGACCATCACTATTTTATTAAGTTCTATAATAATATTTTACTGATATTTTTGGTCCGTAAAATTAATGTTTAAAAAAGTTTTTCAGTATAATATTTTTAATTCGTATATAATGTTTTTTAACATTTATTTTCCAACATTATTATTAAAATTATATTGTATAGTTTGAAAATATGTTTCACCGTATAAAATATTAATAGGTAATAAATTGGTACACAATGTATTCTAATATATCTATGGGCCTATTATAAAAATATCTCATTTGCAAATTAAAATTAAATGTTTTTAAAATATTTACGGAAGTAAAAAATAATGTTCTATAATAATAGAGTGTATAGGATACTTCTCCGTCGTCTATTTTCTCTTTCGACATTTCCCCATCTAAGATAATTATATATAATATAAATTTAATATAGGATTTTATACGTAATATTGATATGATATAAACATATAGGTATATATAGCAGGCTTAGTTATTAGTTCTTACCATGAGCAAAAAATATATTAATGAACTTGTTTCACATAATAAAAAAACAACTTATTTATATCTAGACCACAATCATTTTAAACTTTAAAAATTGGCCTTCTACTTACTTTGAATTGCTCATCCCTGATATATAGTATACGAGTACGAGTTATATATATTATATTTAACTATAACGATATGGGCATACTGACACTGCATAGTTCATACCAATATAAAGCGGTCTTTCAAAAACCGTGATTAAATTATTTAAGAATTGTAGTTGTGTTTGTTTGGTTAAGTTGTAATTAAAGGGTTTTTTTGTATTTTTTTTTTTTATATATATATATGAATTATCACTGTCTAAACATTTTAGTTCATTAACTGTTTTATACAATTATGATTTATATTATATTTTAATTTAATAAAACAAAAATGTTAATCCATGAAAAGCACACAATTTATAATTTAATTACGTACCTAATATATTATCTTGCTCTATTTTAACTCCATACTTGCATATTAGAAAAATAAATAAAAATGTATAAGGTCTGTTTTGAAATTATAGTTCTATTATTTTTATAGACATGGCGAAATGTATCGGACGGGGAATTGTATTGGTCGGAGGAAATATCAGATTGGTAAATTTTAGACGGGAATGTGACCTGTCACCCTAATATAATATAGTAGGGACATTTTTTTTTTTGGTCCAGAAAATTAACATTTGAAAAACGTTTTCAATAAAATATTTTCTTAACAATAGATATTATAATATTAGTAAAATATTTCTAAAACAATATATTGAAAATAATTATAAATGATCATTTTTTGGACCAAAAACGTCATAAAAATGAAATAGGAACTGCGAACCCTTAAAATATTATTTTTATAAAACCGGAATCAAAACGAAAAATACTTAAGGTCCTAAACTCCTATTTTACATTTCATTTACAGCAGTAGATACTCCCTGGAATTTTTTTTTATTATTATCTGGTATAATATTACTATTATATCGAATACCTATTTTGTATTTTCGCATATTACACACATATTTATATTATCGTAATGACACACACTTGTCATCCACGAAAGTAGGTAGATACACATACGGCCCGACATCCACTGTCTCGGTCTGTAACGATTCGCGTGTACAAATTAAATTATTCATATATATATATATATATATATATAGGTATACCGGTTACGCGATATATGGTGTCACTGTACCACGTATACCTATTACACATAGTATCTTATATATTATATTATTATAATATGCGACGGGTACTCGTCTCTGGTCGTCTTCGTAGTCCACGTTTAAATCTCGAACAAGACGTTCGCACTACAGTGCACTGTACATTTTTAATATTATGTTAGCGAAGTGTTATAGCGTTATATGCATTATAATATAGACACAGTGCAATATTTTATAATATACGCAGTGTAATGAGTACCTAATGTAATTTTCCAACTTTTAGCCAATTTTTTATTTACAATTTAAAACAATATAATAACATATTATGTGTTCGCAATGCGTACGATAATGTTTCGTTTATAATGGTGACCATCATTAATTACTCTAATATACAAGTAGGCACATAAATTATATACTCGTATGTATAGGTATGTGACGTAGGTAATTGTAATGTCACTGAAACTAAATTTTTATTTACAAGTAAAACAATTTATTATTATTATTATTATTATACAGTCGATTTATTTATTTTTACTATTAGACAAAAGTTTTGTACGAGTATATAATTTAAATAATTTCTAAAGTAATAATATTTTACTATACTGGATATACGATATATTACGCAAGACGAGGCCGACTCGATGGATGCATTAATCAAATTTCGCAAATGGCTTACTTTATCACGTAATATTTCTGAGGCTATTGATGTAAAGATGATTGACATGATCAATGTCTCATTTTGATGAAATTTAAATTATCTTACTATTCCCAAATTTTTTTCAGTACCTAACGTTTTTAGTGATAGAAATTGGCTGACCTACTAATAAATTATAGACTGGTATAATGCATATATTGGTCATTTTGAATTTAATCAACGGAAATTTCTTAATTTATTATTCAGTTTAGACTTATTAATTTATTAATTTGCTATTATAGTCTTCTTGCAGCAATCCATGGATATTTAAATACTATATATTGGTTAGACAATGACCCATTATAATTATCTATATAGATGTTTTCGATATTCCATTGGTGCAACTTGTAGCATGACACTGAGTGAAATATGTTTTGATGATCAATATCATTGGTCGCTGATTCAAATAAGCTACCGTAGGGGTATCATCTTTCCACTTTCACTAACTTTAGACACGTAGTTTGGCCTTTTTTTTAATTATTTATAGTTTTTAAAGTTTAAAGTTTAAAGTTTTTCTCGAATTTATACCGAAATAATTTATACAAATGAACATTTTATTTTTGCTTATTTTAAGGGGGAGCAAAAATTAGATTTTCACTAGGGGGATTCAACGTACACCCCTAATAGTATAGTTCTACCCTTCAAGGTTACATGACAGTGTTTGCGTTCAGTTGAGTGTAAATTAGAACATAAAACATCATTGAATAATAATTTGTCATGCTGGTAAAGCGCAGGCCGAAGTCATCGGAGAGTATCGCCTCAGTGTGAATAACCCTTAAATTTCAAATATAATTCCTATACATATTTATCAATAAACTAATAACGAATTCGTATTTAACGAAAAAATAACAGTGGCGGCTCGTGTGTTGGAGCAACCAGGCGATCGTTCCCCTCAAAAATTGTAACAAATTATTTATTTACAAGTTAGATATTGATTTAAATATTAACAATTCACATACAATATACCACGTCTTGTTAATTTTAAAATTTCAAAATTTATTCGGGTTTTTGGTTAACCTGAATTTTTTTATTCCGATTGTGGTTTTTTCAGATTTTAAGAATAAAAATCATTTGGGTTATAAGGGTTTCGGGTATTTAGACTTTTTAAGGATTTATAGGTATAAGAGTGTTATGAGTTCCAAAATGTACAATTGGTATAAACACTACAAACTGTTTACGGATCGCAATGTACTTCCGCAAATAAAATATAGTTAAAATAATGTATTAAGATTCTCCAAAATTCTATCCACCCTATAACCTCCGTGGAGGCCATTGTAGATTATTGTTTGTATTTTATTTGTTTATTACATATAATACTATCCAACTGGGGAAGCACATCCCTCGGACCGACAGAGGTACATACAAATATATACATATTCTTGTATGTATACCTATATAGGATCAAATGACATTTATAATTATGTGTACAAACACGCGATCAAAACCATACGCACAAACTCAAACACTGAACCTAAGCGTGTGGTGTACGAGAGGTCTCTTGCACATCCGGCCTTGCCGACATTTCCTATATTTATTTTTGTTAAATTTTTTATTACATTTTTCATCATTTTTTTTCTCTGTCGTCGTTAAATAGAAAAACTATTCTATCTATTTTAATGTTTTTAACAACACTCGTATTGTTATTTGATTTTCTTTAACAGCTACCGCTGCTGGTAGACCCCCGCCGTCCACGTCGCCGTCGTCGTCTCCGTCATCAGCCACTCTGCGCGAACTGTACGCCATGGCGGCCAGTCAACAACACCAACAGCACTCTCGGCTGCTCGAGCTGTCCAGCCGATATCGTGGTTATCCGGACATCGCCCATCACGTATTTAACCAACAAGGAGCCGTAACCAAGCTGCTGGGTGAGAATAAATATCACATTATATTATAAATTATAATAATAATTTTCGATGATAATAATATGAAATAATTAGGGGTCTAGTATAGTAATATGTAATTTCTGGGAAAATTACTTTTTATAGACACATAAAAAAAAAAAAACGATTTTCACAATCAATAAAATCAAACTTTTTAAACTTATCATATAACAAACAAGTGTACAGGTGTGGATTCAGGGTGGGAAACTGAAGGTCTCTAGACCCCCTTTGAATCTTCTTAATCCACGTCTGCGTACATTATATTCTATTTAACCCTCTTATAATACTAAGAATTTTAAAACATTTTGATTAAACTCTATTTTTCAAGAAAAATTTAATTATATGCAGATAATAAGATTTTTTATAAATGTATTAATTTTGAATTAATTCATTCATTCCTCGATAACGTTCAAACATTCACTTTCTCGACAATCGCTTAACTATGACTTGCTCATTATCTCTACTCAAACGTTTGACGTTAAAATACAGCATCATAATGTTTTGGAGACATTTTATAGGTACGTTTTTCAATCTTTTATTAGACTTTTATACAAAATTAAATAAATATGAATATATTAGATACTTACAAAAAAATGTTTCGACTCAAAATTTCGTTCCCGAAAACCTAACCTGCGTTAAACAGATTTATTCATATCATATAAAGGTACTATACTACCATATTACACTAGTTCATTCAAATTAAGTTTTAATATATATATATATATATATATAATATGACGAAAATTAAAGTATATCAGTATTAACGATCTAATAATGAATCTATAAAAGTAATAATATCTACAAAATAATGATTACTATTTTATTATGAACTATGTTGTTGGAAAATAATTTTTCAACAATTATAAAAATATATAATATAAAAAATATATTATAATTATAAATAATTATAATATAACAATTATAATATAAAAAAATATTAACTCCGTTAATAACAATTTTTAGTTTTTTCTTTATACGTTTATTTTATTTTTTCAATAGCATAAAATGAAAACATTTCTATATGCGATGTAGAATGTCAATATTATTAAATTAAATCGATAAACGAGTACAATTTTATTGAATCATCGCCCAATAATACTTTTCTATAGATAATATTATATCTTTTGTGTTTGTGTTCGTTGTAATTTTATAGCATATAATAACTACTTTTGTAATATTTTTATTTTAGAAAATGAACTAAGTACAATACTATTTTGTAAGTCTTTATTTTACTGCGATTTGATATCTAATTGAATTTGAACGTTTATAATTTAAAACATAATTTTAACTTTCTCATAATCTCATGATGACTGAAATTGTAGATATATATATATATTGTAATATTATACATCGGTTATTATCAAAACACTTGTAGGTAGTGGCAGATCCAGGGGAGGAAGGAAAATGTGGCATTTTCCCTCTCAAACCCATTTTTTATATTGTATCTTACTATACTCTTTATATGAATTATTACGTAATATAACATGGAATATTATAACATGTTATACAATTTCAGGCTTTTGCCCCCTCCCCCAAAATTTAACTCTGGATCCGCCACTGCTTGTAGGCATGTACAAAATACTTCAGATTCTTTGCGCATAAAAAATATGCATGTACATGAATATTTAAATGTAAGTTTTTTCACATACATTAAAGTACATAAAAATATTATGTAGAATTTCTTAAAAAAGAAACTGTGATAGTATAGTCGTTTTTAATAATTAATGTAGTCGTTATTCGTATTTAGTGTTATCAAACACTGGATAGTTGATACTGAAGAAAATATTAGATATAAATAACTCACTAATGTAACTTAGGTATATATAGTTGGATCATATATAGGTAGATTAGTAAATATTGAATAAAAAATATAAAACAATTTTTAATTTTTTACGAATAAATTGAATACTAATAGTTTCGCATGGATTTTATGAATAAAAATGAGCAAAGGAATGCATGAATAATTTTAAATTTTTATTATTTTAAAATGTTCAGTTATATTTTCAATGTTATAAATATTTCACGAATATGGACATTTTTATGTAATCAAGTATGTTGTCAAATATGTACTTTCATATAGGTATTCAATATGTCTATAGATAGTAGATATGTCTGGATATATTAGGTACTGTAACAAGTGATAATATGTAGCTGGTCGTAGCATTAAATTATGTAATAAAATTGTATTATAGAACGACTGCTACATATATAATATAATTAATTAAAATTATTTATTTATGAATTTTCATATAATTCCGTTTAATTTTAAATTTACAAGATATTTTCTGTTTATAAAATTGTTCATAATATAATACCTATTGGTATATGTTATATATTATTAAAAAATGTATAATTATATTGATGTGAAAATTTATTAATATAAATGTTAATATTATAAATTATAATATATATCAGGTCAAACGATAAACTAACGATTTATACATATTTTAAAATATTTTAAAAGTAATTTATAACACGCCAGTTTATATCGTTACATAATCAGGATATTTGTTCAAAAACATGGTTTTAAAATTTTAATACGCAACTTCAGCTTCACTGAACTGAATAATAGAATTTAATTACCTATAGATGTACAATTATTGTTTGTTTGGATTCAAATTTTCCAAAGCTTCCGTCAATCACTCTAAAAACTCCACTTATTTCTATAAAATTACTAAACTGTATTATTATCATAGCGTACGCAAAATGTAATGGATTTACTAAATACTGAATTTTTCAGCCAATATTTTCTATTTTAAATGTATTTTTTTGGCAGCATTAAATTGAAAAATAAAACGTATAAAAAGCTTTTCGTATTTCCAATTATACTGACAACTATAAACTGACTCTATACTTTTTTAGGTTAAGAATGCCTGACATCAAAATTATAAAATAGTTTATATATTTGCTTTTATAAAATATTTTCAATATTCACTGATATTTTAATACCTAATTATTCCAACAATTAAAACAAAAAATAAAATATCGAAAAACTTTTTCTAATTATTATTATTATTATTTTTTTTTTTTTGAAATTTTATAATAGGTAAAAAATACCTACGTAGTATTTTTAGTCTAAAACCATATATAGTAGTTGATATTAAAAAAAACACGAATCTATGTATTATTAGAGATATTTTACTACACTAGATTAATTATGTTTTTTACTAATAATCTAATTATAGGAACCCATCTATCATCATCGGTTATATATAACGGTTCGTGTATTTTATGAAGAAAATTTATCATATTATATAAAATAGTTTGCTGAAGACAAATTATTAAAGAAATAAATGATTAAAAATTGTTCTATGTGATTAACAAAGGGTCAATATAGAATACATTAATACCTAGTATATTTACATATATACGTAGGTTAGGTTAGGTCGTAGTTATCCTCCAAAACGCTAATCTAGCGAGTCGATAGTTAGAATATCACTGCGTACAACCTATATACTTGTTTAGAAATACTGAATTTTTAATCGTTTTGTTTTTTTATATTGTATAGTAATTGTATTATATTATGTTTTAACTAGGATATATATATATATAAAATATTTCTATTTGGGTGACGAAAATCTTATAGTGTTAGTGTTATTGAATTTAGCATATTAATTTAGCATATTATATTAATATAAAATAATAATACATATTATAAGCGTACCAAAAATATAATATATGTTAATATTCGCATACATGCAGATAGCGGATCGATTATTATATTATTCGCCGTGTATATTTTTACCGTAATATGATATATTACGTTGGGATGCTTCATTGCCGGTCAACTACTTTGTTACGCTGTTGGACGCACACGTCCGTGAACGGTACAGCCTCGCCCGATGTATATGCGCACAAAAGAAGCGAATAACAGAACGTGAGAAGTTTCGCGTGTCTCTATAAAAATATCCACTAAGATGTATTTAATTATTTTGCAAATCTAGTTATTTTCGCCTTTAGTTCGGTCTATAGGACCAGTGGCCGAAATTCGTTCGCCGAAAACTCACATTCCGTGAATATGTACCTATATGAAAGCATATGAAAGACAGTGGCATAATTAAGGGGGGAAGGGTAAATTGATCCTTGATCTTTTAGATTCTGAATGGTGTGAGAGATATTTTGGTATAATATGTATTATGATTATATATTTTTATTTTCATTTTTCTGACATAGTTCTCGACTACCTAGCAAAATTGGTTCAATCTTTTAATATTTGCACCCTTGTAGAATAAGATCCTAACTATATGGTACTACTACTATTACTTAAAAGAAGTCATTGTTCAAGAACTATTGAACAATGGCAAAAAACTGGGTAAATACGCGTTCGTCAACATCATTTATGATTATTTTTTCCTAATTATAACTTAATAACCTTAGATCGTAATGGGGTTTTCTTGTGATAACTATAAAGTAGGTACTAAAATAAATGTTTAAAAAAATTTGTAGTGTGTTTAATATTTAAATATTTTAAGTCTCCTGAGATGAGACTTACATACGCCACTATATAAAGGGAAAGTCATTGACATTATATATACGCATAAACTCGAATAGTGGAAGGAAAACTTTTGTATTATACCTACCATTTTTTCCATTCGTATTTTCATATTTTGTTTGTTATCATTACATTTTGAATAAAAAAGTAATAACAGGAGTACAATTATTTTATTTTACATATAGGTATTTTAGAATAAACCAATGAATAATTAATTATTACTTCCTAATACCCTTCATTTTCTCTGATCAGTAAAGTTGTTGGACGATATTCACTCGAGGTCCATTATACTCTAAAGTCTAAGTTACAGGTTCGTTTTCATTTTGAATGGCTCAAGACGATAAAATTGTGAATAAAATAATAATTTTAGAGATCATATTATCTGAGTATTTCAAATAAATGTACTAGATTTTGACTTACAAGTAATTTTATCATACAATATTTTTATGTTTCTATTTTATCATAATATTAGTTCTCAAAAATGAATTTGACAATTTCTAGTATACTGTTAACATTAAAGAAATAAAAATAAAACGCCATTTATTGCTTTAAAATCTTAGCCTTGCCCATATAACGACGAATGAGTAACCTAATGTTGTATGAATATGTATGCAAATTGATATTATTTATTCAATCAATCACACCGTTAAGTACATGATGCATGTAAACACCACAGAACATTTGATTACCTTTTTTTGAACAATTTTGAAAATGGAAACTAATCTTACAGTTTGGTACCAAACAAAATTAATTTAAATTGTATTAATTTTCGTCTTTTTTCCATTTATTTGTTACAATTTTACATGATCAATCTAACAATCATTTTAAAAGAAAACTTAGATACGAAAATCTTGAACATAAACAGATCCTACATAGTCGACATGTATTTACGTACTAATCAATCTATGTTGGGCATCATCATAGTTCTTGGAGATGCTTGAGTGTTGATATTGTTGGTTTTCATAATAACAGTGCTACACAGTTTTAAAGTTTGACAACAATAAAAATGTATTCAGTTTTAAAATTAACACTTATAAACATGATTTTTGACAATTTGATCATTACTATCACTTAAATGGATCATTTATCATATACCTACCACATGAAATTTTGAATATAATACTTAATAATTTAAACAAATAATAATAATAGTTAATAATCAATATTTTGATGTATCTACTCGTGGCCGTCGTATTATAGTATTAGTTTTCATTCGCCACCCTTTAACTATTTTGTACGTCTTCTTTGCAGTATTTATTATTATATTGTACTTATTGCATATTATATTGGTATTCATAAACGAGTAGTTAAAATTAGATTTATATAACAATATATCCCTACATAATGTCTCGTTTGATGACTGATGATATTATTATTATGTTTATATGACATTTGATAGTCATGCATTACAGTTATAATGTGTATACATTTAAGGGACGTAAAGATCGTGTAAACAAATGTTATAGCTTCATCGGTTGATACGTATCTACAGAAACTAATATATACTACCAATACGTCTCTGGTGTAACTATATTATTTACTTTGGTCAGAGTTAATGTTTATAGTGAATTTTAGATCAACGATTTTTTTTAAAAGGGAAGTGCCTAGTTAAGACATACTTAACTCGTCGGATAGGATATACTTGGTGAAAGTGTTGAATTTAAAGTAATAGTAAATAATTTTTTCAATATAAACGATTCTCAGCTGAGCTCTTATATTTAATTTAATAAATTAATTATATATTGGTAACCATGAAAATTGTATTTGTTATTTTTCGATTTAGAATTATTTTTTTGTTATAAATGAATATCATTAATCTGATAAAGAAAACTTTATACTTTCAAGGAAACTACTGGAGATATTAAAAATTACTTCTTAAAAGTTCGATTTAGAACGAATTTTCAATCAATAAAATCCTTTACCCTAAAACTTACTCCATTTCTTCTATCCGGTAAATGTATTTTTTCCAGAAAAATTGAACAATATTTTTATTTATATTATATATATACATATTGTTATATGGTATTTATTATAAAATGAGGTAATATTAATTACCATAGATACAATTATAAATTAATATTTATATGAGCACAATAAGAATATGATAGACTACTAACATAAATATCATTTATAATCTGGAAACAGTAATGATTAAAGTTTTTTTAAAGAATTAATGGTTATAACTTTTTGAAAGGTGGAAATATAAATAATATAATAAAATAATATTTATATTTTTCAAGTTTTGTGAATAATTTTAAACATTTTAATTATTTTAATATAAATATTGGGCTGTAGATCAAAAGATAGAATAAAGGATTAGTGTAGCATAACTAAGAATATTAAGGTGTGCATGGAATGGTGTGACTAGAGAATGTAAAATAAGAAATAAGTATATAAGAGATAGGTATAGGAATGGCTTTAATAATATACAATGTGAGAGAAAATTGATTGAGATGGTTCAGGCATGTTTTATTGAGGGAAGAGACAGAGACAGTAATATCAATAAATTCAATATATGTTGAAGGAAAGACGAGAAGAGAAATACAGAATAAGATGTGTGGTGATGTAATAGAGAGCGATATGAGGAGAATAGGTGTAAATAAAGAGGATGTGGTAGATCGAGTTAAATGAAGACTTGGATAAAACACTTTTTCTAAGTATTTCAAAAAAATTTCCAAATAGGTACTTTCAAAAAAAAAAAATTTCAAATAATTTTAACTTATCTATATGTAGGTACCTACTAAATTTCAATGATACAAATATTAAGTATCGTAATCATATTATTATACTTAATTGAACTGAAACAGTAAACAATGTGTATTTCAAGAGTTATAATTATTTTAGATTCTGAGACAATAATATTTACATTGGACTTTGACGGAAACATACAAAAAAATTATTTTAAATATACCTATAATTATAGCCTTAAAATTACTTCTTTTAAGGAATAAAATAGTTTTAAAAAGTAGGTATTCAAAAGTTTATATTAAATACTTTCAAAAAAATATTACCCTAATACTAAGTTTGGTGAGAACGTTCAGAACTAGGTGGCTGACCTCAAAAAGTAGCGCTGGTAAAAAAAAAGAAGGATAACAATATATTATGAGAAAAGCATTATGAAAAATAGTAGGTATATTAAAGTGTAGAAATTAGAAACAGAAATTAAAATACCGGGCGGAGTCGGATATTTTGGCTAGTTTGGTATATTATAAAACAATAATATTATTTTCTTTGATTGTGCTACAGGGTGAATCCCTAAAATCATTATTTAATATTAATTTTTAATTTTTAATTTTTAATTCTTGATTAAATTAATTTTCCATAAATGTTCTTAATAATATTTTTTGATTTTCAGAAAAAAAGGGTAAAATATTATATATTCGCATAATATAATATATAGATATACTTTATCCTTTATTTATATTCAATATATATATATATATATATTATATTATTAATACTATACAATATTATCAATTAGTATAATTATATTATGTCAATAATACTCAATATGTATTATATAGATATATTATATAATATATTATATAGGTACTTCATTTGTATTTTTTAAATTTGTCAATTATACGAAGATGGCCAGTTTACTTAATCACAAACGTGGCTAAACGTACTGGATGTTGTTGCAGAAGCCGATGATTATAGTGATTTTATTTGACAAGGGTAAAACTTAATAATAATAATCGGCAAATATAACCTGTTGGCTTGCGGCGGTCGGGACGTGTTTCGACTATCTAAATAATGTGTATGTACATACATACCTATATATATATATATATTAAATGTAAAGTATAACGTAAATTCGAAAGTTAAAGTGTCGCCAAATTATATATTATACCTATCTATTTAGTATACAGATAAGTAAGTAGGTACTCGTGTTTTCGATTTACTGGCGTGTATTTAAATAGCCATCGACACAATTCGGATATAAATTACTTGTTTTTGGAAGGAGAAGAATGGAAAGTGAAATAAGGGGGTAGACCGGCTGTGACGGCCACGAAATCCTTAGAAAAAACAATACCAGAAGTCATTTGGAACAGATTATACACCGCGCAGGAAATGCATATGCAGGTGGCCGTTGATTTTTTTTTCTCCATATCTATTTAATATACTACAAACCCTCAGGACAACCTTTCTCCATGCGCTCCCAGAAAGATACATTGGTTAAAAAAAATTACTTAAAATACTACTTAGGTACACAATACGCATTATACCATAATATACAACCCGTCCGTTGCAAATAAACTAATAATACGCATTATTTATTTTGACATTTTTTTCAATATATATTTTTTTTTACTTATTTATAATGAGCGCTTATATTATAGTGTATTTATAATATTATGTAAGTAGGTAGGTATGTACCTACCTACTTACATATATATACATTGTTTTTACGTATGCCATATACCGGTATACAAAACGTGCGTATTAAATATATGTAATATGTGTATTTTTTTTCGAATGCAATACAAATATTTTATTATGTAAATTTCATATGTCCACTCCGATAGTTTGACATGATACCATCTGTCGGCGTTTTCGTATATTTTAAACGTTCGGGACCGGAACTTCATATGAAAGAAAATAATCTTTGAAGAAAAAAAGAACATCAACAGATATATTATATTTATATAATCATACTCCGACAAACGTGAAGAATTCTCGAATATTTTATGACGGTTGTTATTACTGGGGGAATTAAAATAATTACTAATTGTAGACTAATTGTTTCGAGACGGTATATATTTTTAATTTTTTTGGTCTACTGGGCAACAATAAAATGGTACTAATATTGTATTCGCTTTCTGGGTTTTTTTAAACCTCCTGTTTCCCCTATATTATTGTATAACCGGACGTTTATTTATATATATTTTAACCCGTCACAAAAGACACTACTTGAATAACGCGAACACTTAATTATAATTTGATATTGTTAATTTATTTTAGTATACATATCTATAATATAATTATAAACATATAACTCATATTATAACTATAATTCCTTATTTCGAAAACATAGTATACATATTAAACTATCTTATTGTTCCTTTATATTTACATTTTATTTAGTATTAGGTAAGTCATAACACTTAAAAAAATTTATTTAATTAATCTTATGACTAATAAATGGAAAATGTGTAAATGTTATGTATAATATAGTTAAAAAAATTTTTGTTATTTTAACATAATATTACTAGACTCTGAGTATAGTGAGGAATGTTGAATTTATAATGATGTGTTTTATTTTACTTCTTTTTAAATTTTTTATTTAGGAGTAGGGTAGGAGCTTATAGAAAATACATATGAGTTAGTATATTGATTTTTCGACTTTCCCAGTATTTTTCTTAATTGTATAAAAAAACTACATAACATTGTTATAAATTAGACTAATTATAATGCCAAAAACTTAAAATTTACTATGAATAAATCAAAAAGTAATATTCACTCAGAATCATTTTATCCACCGTCAATATACTATCAGATGAGCGAAGTGCTTCCACTTATAACTAACAACCTTTTTTTTATATTTTTGCCTCTCCTGTGGTATACTTTTACCTATATAAATTATACATAATATATAAATATATTTTTTTATATAAAATTAATTCATTAGTAAAATCACATAGCCTGTAGAATTATAATTATTATATTTTATTATCAATCGTTTACAACTTTTAAAAGTTAATTATTTCTTCCGTTAACTTATTTATTTAGATTCAGTTAACTTTTATCTAGTCGTTTTAACACATTTGTAGGGGGGAGGGGGTGAAAGATTTTCTAGAGTTTATTATACATATTTTAATAGAAATCTAAGTATAAAATAATTAAAATGAATTTATATATTTATTTAACTTGACATTTTTAATACATGTAAATAGTATCTATTATATTTTATAGAACTTTGATATTAATTATATCTATTAATAAAATATAATATAATATATTATATTATAATTTTAAATATTAGTAATTTATCTCAGTTATATGTTAATATTTTATCAACATTTATGTTCTTTTAAGCTTAACGACTTAAAAAAATTTTTGTTAGGTAACTATTAACTTTTAATTTAAAGATTTTCAGTTAACTACATTTAACCTATTTATTAAATGATTTGTTCTTAATATATTAATAATAATATTTTAATATTAATTTGTCCATCATTTATTAGTTGCAAAAAATATATAATATAATATGTGTATAAATTACGTGAGAATTATTAATTTAGTTTTTTAGAAAATTATAATCTCTTTACATTTATTGTATTGAAGTGTTATATAATTTAAAAAATAAAAACATATGAAGATTTCATTTTACAAAGAAATGTTAAAATTTTTTTACTAGATTAATATTATTTATTTATTTTAATATAATTTATATAGGTACCTGGTATTTGGCTATTCCAAATAATTATTTAAAAAAAAAACAGAATATACCTACAAATCTTAACTTACCTAGAGGCCAGAATATATTATTACACTATGAGTAAATCCTCGTGGGACACATTTATTTACGTGTTGGTAGGTACCTATATTATATTGTGGTGTTCAGAAAATGTTCAATATTCGTATAGCTTCTGGCATTATTAAATATTAAAAAAAAATATAATTAGTAAATATAATGGTAGCCATATTATATATTCGTGTGTATAATACTGTATACTTAATTATATAGACTGTATTTAAAAAATAAAACATTATGACGTATAATCGTAAAAATGTATATTATTTAAATATATACCCATAAATGAGTTGTAAATGTTCACAGGAGCTAAAACATTCACGCACATTTGATGCAAATTAGTGTATAAAACTTATCGATTTCCATATAAAACATGCACCGTTCTTTTATAATGTAATAAAATCAAAGCCTACAACACGCAATTTCCATACACGATTGCGATAAACCATAATACATATAATATTTCTATGTAAATATAACAGTTTATACCTATATTAAATTAGGTAAAATGAGTGATTTTTTTTTATGAAAATATATCAACTAGGAAAAACACTATTTTCACCATAAATACATATATTTATTTTAATAATATATACCTATCTATATTATAATTTTAATTTTTCAATGTAACTAAAGGTTTTAATAATTTATTTATACAAAATATAGGTATATAATGAATAGTACATAATATATATTTTTTTTTATTGTTTCAACATACAACAAAACCGCATATTTTTTAACACTAAAATAATAATTTTTACTAATATATAGGTATTACTAATAGGTATATAACCAATAATAATCGCGGTTGATTGGCTCAATATAAAGTAATTAAAAAATGTATTTTTTATGGTTAAAATTCCAATGTATATAGGATTACAATAACCAATAACTGCAGTCTGCATATGCTTTATTTAATACAAATTGGTTGGTAATATATTCCTAAAGTGTAGTTGACTTAACGAATATGCAGAACTTTTTAAATAACTGTGAGATAATAATATTTTATTTCATATGATTATTAAATAATTTATTGTTGTGTAATTATTATACATGTTAGAATAAGAAAAAACGTTGTCTTGATTATTAATTTTTATTTTACTATATATAAATTGGTTTACCATAATATTAAATTAATAATACGAGAAAATATACCAGCTAATTTAAAACAGAGCATATGATGATTGTATAGGGATAATTTTAGAATTTCTAGGCCTAAGATTTAGATTAAATTAAAATTTGTATACTTTTATATTTCAAATAATTTTTAAATTCAATTATTGGTTAATTATTTTTCCATTATTTAATTAATCACTATTATTTAAATAATTTAAATTTTCATTGCATAAATTAACTCGTTTAGAATTAATTTTCATAATAATAAGATAAACACACCAAGGAAGAACGATTTTCGTGAGTGTCTTATACATATTTGTAATTAAAATTAAAATACATATAATAATTAATTAGTAATAAATGATATTAAAAAATTAATAAAATGTTGGCAAATTTATTAAACTTTTTAAAATTACAATTTCTTTTATGGAAAATAAAAATACTAAACATTTTCACAATTTAACTTTAAGCTTAATAAGTTAAAATAATTCTTTGTTAAGTATTAAATTTTAACTGTAGGTTTTTAGATTAATAATTTAAGCGAACGGTCGCACTGAATATTTTAAACTGTAAAAACATGTTTACGAAAAACAAATGAAATGGCATTTTAAAATAACTAGTTGAAACACTCATGACAAAATTGATAGAAAACAACATTTTGGAGATAACCTCATCGGCATTTTTTCAAATAATATGTTTGAAAAAAGTTACAGTGTCTTAAAAATAGATAAAAAAATAGTATATTGTACCTTCGATAACGAGCTTACAACTTTTATAAAATTTTAAATCTCCTATGAGATTATCTCTGAAATTTTGTCGTCTATAAATTGTATTATAGGGGTTATAACTATAAAATCCCTATAAAAAGCCATTTTATTTGTTTTGCGTATACGTATTTTTAAACAAATATCGTGATTACACCACAATAAAAAATAGTACTGATACAGGGAATATTTTTAATTACTTTTAAAATATATTTTGATTGTTAGATTTTTATTTTTCTTAAAATATAAAAAAAAAAATGTCTATACAGAACCCCTTGAAAATAAGGTGTGCGACTTTCTTTTAACTTGACTTATTTCAGTGAAAATTTGACATCACCTTGCTCATATTTTCCTCTGTATATTCTCGACCACACCTATTATCATTCAACTCAACTACATTTTGGGTAATATAGTGACCAATTCTCAAAATAAAGCTTGAAAAAGCTATTATATAATATTATAATAAATTATAATCCTGATTTTCATAAAATTGATAGTATTCTTTCTAAAATAAACCCAGTTGCACTGCGCGGAATGTATCTTTATGAATCGTTGGTTTTTTATTCGAAATGTTGAAAAAAAAAAACAATATATTATACACCATCTACAAATATATAAACTGTAATATCAATTAACTAATAGAACAAATAACAAAAAAATAGGGTTTTTTTTTAAACGAAAAAAAAATGTATCGATGTATACGTACGTAGAGGTACCTATATTATATCGTGTTCATAACTCAATTTTGACGCGTCCTTCAACGAAACGCGCGCATGGAACCAATCCGTCGATTCTATACTAACAAACCCAGTTTGTCTTTGCCGGATATATACGTCACACCCGTTCAGTGGTCAACAGCTCTAATGAGATACTGGGTATTACTGTCGTTATAACTTATACACCATATATTATACGTATAAAAAATGATAATAATAATAAAAAAGAAGCCGTTATTATTATCCAGATGCTTTCCATTGTCGAGATGACCGTACCTATTGAATATCGACTGCCTGCCGCTTATTAAGTATCGTGTATTTAAATATATAGTATACATCACCTATACATATAGGTAACTTCTGCACGATATATTTAACCGCGTCCTACGAAACAATATAATGTCGTTATGTTATGTAAACATGCGTATGCACGGCGCGATCGGACCGTCCCTTTTCCAGGTGTATGTTGATTTTTCAATGGACAAGTGCAGGTTTATGTCGAAGAATTAAAAGACGA
Source organism: Pemphigus obesinymphae (assembly GCA_025469235.1). Lineage (NCBI taxonomy): Eukaryota > Metazoa > Arthropoda > Insecta > Hemiptera > Aphididae > Pemphigus > Pemphigus obesinymphae. The sequence goes on along the minus strand of JAIPRL010001840.1, from coordinate 48,551 downwards.
AGAAAAAAAATTTCATAAATTGTTCTTCTGTAATACGATATTATATCGGGTGACGTCGTAAGCCATTATTTATGATTTTTTTTTTCATCATCATCATTATTATTATTATTCCCTATCGCGTATATATATAAGACAAAAGACTGTAACGCGTAACATGTGAAACCTGTTCACTACATACATATTATAAGTGTATGTATAATAATATACTGGACATTCAATGCTGACACAGTGCGGCTGTAGTGAAAAAAAACCCCCAAGTGAAAAAACAGTTCACCGAGTGGACCTGAGATATTTAGTACAAACGCGTACTTATTCAAAATAAAAGAGCCCCATATATGAGCATATACATGAGTGCCCATTGAGGGAGTGTTTAAGATAGGGACATGTATCCTACTTGGACAGTTTCCTGACTATAGCTTTTTGCTGAAACTGGTAGTAAATATAAAAATAATGTTGTCGAACAATAAAAACAAGTGGATTTGATATATTAGCTAATATTGGTACCCTCTTGAAATTTATCTTATAAATGCCCATGGATAAATGGAAACTTATTGAAATGGGCTGTTGAATATCTTAGCCCTTAGGGTTGATGGTACATGAAAAATAACTATATACTCCGAATATCGAATATCGAAAATACTAAATAACCGGAATAATAAAAAATATCAAAATGATTTATAGTAGATACCAATATATACATATATTTTTTTATTTTTTTTTGAACAACCCAATATGCCATATAATCCAAAATATTAAATAAATAAATTAGTGAATGACATAATAAAAAAAATAAAAAAATAAAACATTATTTATTGTAGACTTAATGATGAGTCGTATTAAAATTAAATGAATGTAAATGTCAAAATTTAAAAAAATACTGAATAATCGAAAATATCTAATACCTACTTTCTTTAACTACTTTAACTAGTTAAATCTTTAGTTCGTTAACTTTTAACTATTCAAAAAATTATTTAAAAAAAAGGGTTTTTTTATTTTGTACTTTTGTTTCATAATTTTGTAAATAATGTTGGAAAATATCTTGTTGGCTAAATCAAACACACAATAATATGTATGCATGCCAAATATATTGTATAATATCGAGAAAAAAACAGTTGTAATACTCACGCTGGGCGGTACAATCATGTATCGACTTTATTGTTTGATAAAACTGAAATGTGGATTTTATTGATTTAAACAAAGCTTTTTTAATAGAAAATAGTAGTGTTGACCGTATATAGTTTTCGCGTTTCCTGTCTATTTTTCTCGACGTCATCATGAAAACCGAATGCAAAGAATACGGCAAAACGTTCGGTACTTCATCGTCTTTATCGTTGTCGTCGAACGAATCGCATCGTAATTCAGTATTAAATTTTATGTTGCCGTCACCAATATCCACAGGAAAATACGAATCGTCGGTAACAGTGAATTTTGATGATGCGACGAGTGATGGTGGATCGGTTTGCTCCCAGATCTCGGACAAGATTACATCTCTGAAGTCCATCGGAGGCGTCGAGGAAAATAATCCGAAATCGTGTACGCCAACACAGGGCAAAAATGTTAAATCCACACTGGTGATAGACGATTTAGAAGTGGATGATTCGGACAAATCTGAGAACATCACTGAAAACGAAACTAACGGTAAAATGTATCTGTTCGAAAAAATGATGGAGTGCAATGGCAGTCAGAAACTATCAGACAAACATAGTGAAGAGGATGATGATATAATAGAAAAATATTCCAAAATCAGATCGATTATCCACGGAATAGATAATAAAGATTATTTGGGGCCAGCGGAAGAGCTAATGTACGATGATTACGAATTGTGTGAAGAAAAATGTTTCGACGGATACTGTGAAAACAGTATTCAAGGCATCTTCACCGATTCATCTGTGTTACTGGATAATAATCACGTTTCACGAATGGATTCGGTAGACAAACGAAAACCGAGACACAAGTTTTACGAGGATCGCCATTTCAATTCCAGCATACCCGACAGATTTTCTTGTAGCAACAAGACCTCAAAATTACTAAATCCTCAATCACTATCGTCGATAATCACACCCCGAGGTCCGGTCAACAAACCACTAAATTTCAGCAAGTACACGGTATTAAAAGGAGCAATGGACAAACGGCAGAGAGAAAAACAGATCAAAGAAGTGTACATGAAAGAGAACAAGTGCAAACCGACTAAAACAGTTGTCAGAGCCATTCATAATGTGCATAAACCATCTTCTCTGATCAACCGGAACATGAAGTGCAAAGAAATCCTGCGTGTGAACAGAATAATCGTCAACAAGATATTGAATGTCCGAACGACCATTCCGAAAGCGACGAAGAGTCGAAAGTGTGAAGGAAAATACAGAGTATAATATATTTATACCGTATATATATATATATTATTTTTATTCGTGAAATGATCAATAACTATTAAACAATAATATTTTAATCCTTTTGACGCATATAGTACAATTATTTGAGTTTCACCTTAAATCATGAATATTCACAATTTTGGTTGGCTATAATATGAAATACATTATGTATAATTCCAATATTTACAATAACTGCAAATTTTCGGGAATTCTGAGCTAAGGAAACCATATAGTATTTTTACGTATACCTATTACAAGTTTTTATCCCGAAAAATGTCCACAGGAAAGATTTTCTAAATGCTAACAGTTAGTTGTATAACTGTTTATTGAACAAAAAATTAAGACATCACAAGTATACTAAGGTTAGTCTTCTCAAACTTTCTCTTGTGCTGAAAATTAATATAGAAGTTAAATGATTGCCTCATGATAAGAAATCTATAGGTGTATATACACAGACTTTAAAATATAATATCTTATTACTTCATAAATAAATATTGACTCTAATGGTTTTTAAAACATTAAGATTATTTTTTGCACTCTCGATTTAGGTTTTTAATAATCTCTATAATTATCAGATATCACTCTTACAAATAAAAATCAATTGTAAATCAGACATCTACTTCGCATCCATATAAATTATAAAATATAATATAAAAGTATGTTTTGCAAAAAAGTTAGGGCAAACTCAAGGCAATATCATGTATGGAAATCTATCACCTACCACATCCGGTAGGTATCAAATGTAATTTTAATGTTAGAAAAACGAAATTTTACAGTGCTCCCGATGGCAAAGCTGTTACTCACTTATAAATTATATCCCAATAAAAATAAAAAAAATATATTCTTAAAATATATATATGATAAATAATATTCTAATAATATTTCACTCAAAATTTCGATCTATAAAATGAATTTTTAAAAACCTTATTAGTATAACATTTTAAAAACTTTTTAGCACTATAATTTATTATATTTTAAAAATGTTAAAAATAATCATTAAAAAATAAGAATTCTTACCCAGCAATCTCAATTTACATGATATAGCCATTTTAATAATATAAATGAAATTTATACTCATGTATAAATATTGAATATATTATTATAATGCGTAAATAAACACAGTTGGACTCGAGCATGTCTGAAGCATAGCGTCGCCACGCCTCCACCTATATAATATATACGTTAGTGTCCATATTGTATTGAAACTTGTAAGTACACATGTGCACAATGAGCACTATAATTGTTAATACCTGATGATTTTTTTATATAAAACATTCATATTTTATTTGTTAATTTTTGTATTTAAGAAAATGTTTGTTGTATTTTATTAGATATATATAATAATTTTTATGTACCTACTCAAATCTTATATTTTTTCATGATTAAATTAAATATACGACTTACTACTTTTTTTATATCCATGATATTTTGATTTTTAAAATTTTTTTAATAATAGCCTATATATTTTTTATAGTTTATTCTGGTATAGAACAGTTTTGAACATTTTATCGAATAATCGCATTTAATTTTTTTTTTTTTTTAAACTAGCCTGGTATATAAAAAGAAATTAACCAACGAGTCCATGGTCCATAATTTGGTCGTTGGGCTGAATAGTGTTTTTATTTAATTTATTTATTTTCATAAATTTATGATGTTAAATTAGTTCGTTTTTAATTTTCAAAACAGTTTTGAATTCCTTATGTGTTTTAACTAGATAATTTTTTTTAAAAAAAATTCGTTAATAAATGACAGCTAATTGTAAAAAAAGATTTTTTATTAATTTTAAGTCATAAAAAGTAGTTGGTATATTAATTTATTTTTAATTCTATCTAGTAAAACACAGTTTAGCTTCTCGTTTTTAATTTTTCTCTAATGTATTGTTTGTGTAAATTTATTTAGAAAGCCACAATTATGGAAATTCAAAGCATGTTTATTACAAATTATAATAACTTATTTGATCGACGTGTGATAAAAGTAAACAACAATAAAAAATAATATTGACACAGAACTATTTTTAAAGTATATTTATACATTTTTTAATTTTAAGATTTTCATTTTCAACGAACGAGAAATTTCCTATATGGAACCCCTTAAAATGAGGGTGTGTTACGTCAAAAATTTGGTTGGAATAAATAAAGTAAATGGTTGTTACTAGTTTTTGACTTTCAGTAAGTACTTAACTATATAATTTCAATTAACAACCTAATAATTATTATAGTCCCTATTCCAATAACCCAGCAAACTCAAATATCGGCATATAGCAGGCTCATCATAAAAACGTTCTAAATCGTCAATTTTTTAAAAAGATGGTTTTTAATACATTATTTTAAAATTAAAATTACAGGAAATCAGAATACTATATTTATTAAGGGTCTTCGTTATGCGTATTTTCTAATGAATTTTGGATAGACAGTTTATTTAAACTCTTACTTACTCTATTAAACTCTTACGAGTTTGTATTGTTATTGGGAGAAATATAAGTAGTTAATGCGAGTGTGCATTGGCCATTACGATGTTAACCATATGGCTCATTGGTTTGCACGCGCAAGCACAAACCATTAAAAGCACGTGTGTATTGAATAATCATTATATTTTGTAATAAACGTGCAATTGAATATCCCCATATTTGTAATTTGCAAAAGTAAACTATGTTTTACCTATTAAATTTAAAATTTAAATTAATATAGGTTATATAAAAATTTTAATCGTCTATCTTTTATTCAAAAAAAGTATTTAAAAAAAAATCATCTGATAAAATATAGAAGACATAATAATAAATTCTGACTTGTTTTTAAAATTAACATTGTAAAGCTTAACACCGTTCACTTATGGAAATTCCAAAACAATTTTAACGCTTAAAAAATCTACTGTTGAAGATCCTAACTCACACAGCATTTTCCAACAATTTTAGATAACATAAGAGTAGTATTTATGAATTTTCTTTTCATTTAACTCTAGATAAAAAAAAAAAAAAATGCTTTTTTGATACCAAAAAGAGCTTATTGTTTTACGTACGAGAACATTATAAAATATAAATTATAATTATATATATTTTTTTTTTATATTAAATAAACAAGTTTTATGATTTATGTTTTATTTTTTTTATCTTATAAAAAAAAAAAAAATTATATTAATTAGAATTTATTGGGTCCTTATTTCAATCACAGTATTTCAATTTGAATGTTTTTATTCGTACCTTGTATATAGAAGGCCTCATACGCTAATCAGTCTACCAATATATAAATTGTCATTTAAAAACGTACCTAAAGTCAAATCAGTTTAAAATCCATCAGTCAACGGAAATGATTGTCATTCTTACGTTTTTAAATCAATTATTATTACTGCCCAACATTACTCTATATCCCCATATCTACCTATATATGGATATTCTTTTCCTTAACTTTGTAAATCTTTACTCTCTAGTTTTGGTGAACAAGCGTGTTCTAAGCATTGGAGTAATTTTTTTTTGAGGGGGACAAAGGAGTATTCCTTACTAGTAGTATCCCACTTCCTTACAAATACAGAAAAAGCTAATGACGTATTTTTTTTTTTTGCTTTATATACGTTTCTAAGAAAATATATTTCACACACGAGAGAAAGGTAAATATCACGGGAGGCATAAACATGTATACTATTTACGAAGGGGCCGGTCAAAATTGTGTCTTCATCTAATAGAACCTGAAATGACACCACTAGTTCCACTTACCAGACCATATATATACATGGACGGTGTCCGAGTAAAAGGGAATAAGTACAAAAACACTACTTTCGGGAAACCGAAAAAGACTGTCGAAAATGGGTTAAAATACTTTATCAATATTTTTGCTACCTTTTGTTCGTCAATGTTTGTCGTTTTTTTATGCTTATCGACGTGGATTATTAAAATCTACAAGAATTTTCAATAAAAATGAAAAAAAAAAAACTTGTTAAAATGGACTTATTAGCCGGGCACCGTCCATAATATACGTCGCAATATGCACGAGAGGCGTACGTGCGCGGCCTTATTTATATAAAGTCCGTTTCCCTCGGCCCATATTGTATATACCGCGGCATGTAATCAATGAGAGAACCGTTCCCCCGCGTGAAGTTTAGGTAAAGCCAACCAAGCACTACCTACCGTATTATCGTGCGTGCGTGTGTGCATAAGTGATGGGACACGTTGCGTAATGGCGTACGTACCTACCTATACACACACATATTACATTATATTATAACAATATAATAGGTATACACTATACGTGTGTGTGTGTGTGTGTGTGTGTGTGTGTACCGCGTCTAACCGCGTTCCGTAGGCGGACGTGGCGGCGGTGGTCGGCCGGTCGCGAACTCGGTAGAAAAAAAAAATAAATAAAAAAAATAACGAAAAACCCGGTAACCGCACACCGTACACGGTCACAACACGAAAAATTCGGTCGCCATGGATACACGTCCGAGCGCGGCAATAACAATAATACGTGCGCGACCCCCTCGCCGCCACGCACGCGGGCGCGCGCCAGCGCTCGGCGGAGGCCTCCCCCCCCACCCTCACCCAGCACCAACACCACCCTCGCCGTGACGCCCGCGCCACGTCCGTCCGTCACGTTCGCATGCTTTCCTGCATGGCTGCCCCCGGGGGCCCCCGAAGGCCGCTGGTTATTATCCGCGTCCTTTTGAATTATAAATAGTCCGCTGCAGGACGGAGGCGTACAGTATAGCCGCGCGTTTACCCGCAATTATTCCCGCCCCCTACCCGTACGTGCATAATATAATATTACTTTTCCGAAGAACCGTATTTTATATAAATATTTATACGTTCTAGCCCATAACCGGGTGGTATATACCGTGCGTATATTATATAATATATAGGTATAACACGCGCGCCCCGCAAATCGCCCGCCGATGATAATAATAATAATAATAATAATATTATTATTATTATTATTATTTTAATATTCACGAAAATAATAAATATTACTATACGGACTTGACAACCAAAATACACGTGTACATTATTGGTATGAAGTGTACGTACGTGTATAATTGGATGCCCGAAGGGATTCCGGATATATGCGTATTGCAGTATTGATACATGTACGCGGTCGTCGAATATATATTATAATATATGTTGTTCGGGTATAATACCGAGTGCCGTCGCACAAAACTATCGGATCCCACGAATACCGGTGGGGGTATTTTTTCCCAATTAACTTACAAAATATAACATCATAAACGCGATATTATGTGAGGAAAAAAGATTCAATGAGTATATTTCACAGACATCACGCGAAAAAACATATCTACAAAAATATATTGTGTTCATATTAAAAAAATCCGGAATATAAAATTTTACCGTAATTTTCGTTCCGGAGAATCAACGGTTTAAAAGATACATTATTTTAACAAAATAATTATCAGCAATATGATCATTTTCACTAACACTATTTGAACATACTTTTACTTTCTGCGTATTATGTTTTAAGAACATTTTGTGTTTGCGTTATCTGCAGAGCTCGTGTTACCTATAATATACATACGAATATCCTCAGGTTTGTTTACGGTTCACGGGTCGGACTTGGTTTCAAAGTTATAGCAAATTCAATCTTGACGATTTTGTGATCGTTTTCGTTTACTCGGTTACGAAAGAAAATTATATTTTGACCGATTACTCGACGTGATGTTCATAACAGATCATGGGATATTTTAGATTTTAACTACGTCTGAGTAAGCCAAGTCAAATATATTTTTATTTTTATTTCATCACATCCGACATCCCCACTCCTCCTTTGGGTCCTTTTATTGCCAAGATTCATGTCAAGATGTACAAGTCATTTATTTACACCTAAAATCCAGACAAAAATTAGAGTACTTACAATGTTCTTATTTTAAATCTAAAAGTATTTTAAGATTTTATATATTCTTTACTAAAAATATTGGGAATAATTTTTTCACGTTTTGTTTTATTTTTATATGACAAAGGTTTGAAAATGAAGAAATTACCAAAAAAAATGTATCCCCTTCTTTTATAGATTTTTTGGCAAAAATATAAAAGTTCTGTTTCCAAAATTCTTCAGTAAATAATCTATTAAATCTGAATATATTTTTAGATTTAAATTCAGAAAATTCTGAGTGAGCTTAATTTTATCAGGCGCTTTTAGATTTAAATCAATGTATTATTTCGCTTTCAACCGCCTTAAATAGATACCTAGGTAATTGAAATTAAATACTTTAATTTAATAAATACCTTAAAATTGTATTTAGGTATACAATAGATAGTTAAATACGCGTTGAAAACCTTAAGGATTTATCAGACCATCATTCTCATGTTATTGTTATCATAGAAAATTACGTTCGTTTGCAACTGTATTATTTTTTTTTACGTATAACTTGCATAACGTTAAATCGTTGTACTATAGAGTTTTAACTATAACGTTTATACTTTTGGCACACATGTCTAAATATATATATATATATATATATATAATAATGTCTCGTAATTCTATGGCTTCGCATGTATCGACGCATATACAATACACACTTAACTGTCTGTTGAATTTTTTGTAATCAGTATAGACCCCTATCCACACAACGAAACTGCAATCAATTTGATTTATAGTGTGTAAAAATGCATGATTTTAACCTGTAGTTATTATATATGCTTCATTATTATCATTGGCTTCGAACAGGGAAAGCTGCGGGGAACCAATAGCCTCCATCCTTGAATAAACCTCTCGAGCCCCATTTAGAAATATATTTAAATCAACTATAGCATAAACTTATATATATTTTTGTTTGAATTAAATTTAATACAGTGAAGTAGTAAAGGATAATTTATCTATGAAATGGAGGATGTAGTGTAATTTGTTTGAAAGGGATACCAAAAAAGGATTTTCAAGTTTATAATATAAATTTAATTAAACCTATATATTTTACATAAAAATAAACAACGAGCAATACCGTAAGTAGGTATAATATTTATTTATTTGAAAATCATCTTTTAGTATGCTTTCGAAAAAATATTCTTCCCAAAAAATACAGTAGATCCTTATGCCTGCATGGGGAACCTTACCAAATTAAGATTCAACCGTATAAGTAGAAAGAAATTTTTAAAAAATATCCCTCGAAGAGATTTTTAGGAGAACTTGCTGAGCGTATCTCTTAAAGGACTATGAACCAAATTTTATCCCGTTTATACAGTGTTCCTATCATTAATAACGAAGAAGTTATAGCAAAACCAAAAAAACGAAATGAGGGAGAATTTAGTACGTTATACGCCGATGTACCCTCTACCCATCAATGGTATCCCGAGGGCTCTACGACTTAAATGTGTTATGAAAATTTCAAAAGTACACCCTTACCTTCTGACTTCCCAATAATGTTAAAAATATTTAGAGTTGATAGTGAATTATTATTTTAAATATCTTGCCGAGGAAGTCCACTGAGTTTGAACACATTTGGTTTTATAAATATAATATAAATATATTACATACCTATATATATTTATATATTAATTAATACCTCTATATTTTACAGTTTTATTTAGCGTTAATGCTTGACATAATGTTATTATAATTTTATTTAAAATTAATAGTTTTTCATTTTCCTAAGTAAGATAATAAATAAATAAATAAATAAATAATACATAAATACATACCGAGTGATTTTTACCTCCCGGTATAAATTTACTATGGGGAGGGGTATTAATCGCCCGTTACACCGGGATATTCTATATACTTCAAGACTACAAAACAATTTAAAGATAAGTACCTAATTATCTGCAATGTAGATAATAATATTGTCACTAATATATTATTACTAGCAACCAATATTGGATTGTAGTTCGTGTGCAGTGTACAGATTTCTTTTGTGTATTTTATGCATTAAATATCAATTATATGAAAAATGAACGTTGTTATGAAAAGCGAAAGGAATAAAACGTTGAAAGTGGTTGATGGTTATAAATTTTGTTTTCACAAATTTTTTAAAAAAGATATTTAACGTTGGTCTTGCACCATGAAAATATGTAAGTGTTTTTTTTCTATCTAAGAATAATAATATTTGTATAGATAGTTTTTGTGATCATAATCATACAAAAATATCGGAACAACAAATAAATCGACATAATTTAAATAGAAAAAAATATGTTCACCAAGCCATCTACTAATATTATCCATTCTGAATTTAAAAATGCTGATATTGAAACTTTAACTTGACAAGGCTTAAAATTAATTAATTAATTAAGTAAAATGGATTTTGCAAAAATATAATTTATGTATAAATAAAAATATTTAGGCCGCAATTTACATATGTCTAAAATATACCCGGTACGCAATTTACATAAAAAGTTAAAAATAGGACTCAATTTACAGCGACCCGGGTTTTAAAAAAATATTTAACCAAATTGAGTTCTGAAAATTTTTACAAAATAAAAATAGTATAAAATATTCTTTTAGCACGATCAAAACATATTTTTGCCATTTGATTATTTGACGCGTTAAATTAATATCGTATAATTTTTAATATGTACCTAATATAATATTGTGTTTTAGAATATCTTTCGACAAAATTATTCTTAGCTAATCTCGGTATAAAATACATCAATTTAAACATTTTTAATTGCTATAAAGACCCCAAAATTGAGATAATATTGTTGAAAACTATAGTAAATCCATATAAAAGCTAAGTAGATACCTACATACTTTGTAAAAATGTCAAGTATTTAGATAATTTTTTTCAACAAAATTCGAATTTAGCCCACAATTAACAAAATAAATTGACATTTATTTTATATATATTTTTGTTGAAAATTGCATGTCCCTAGGACCATTCTATATTTTAGTATCTTCGGAATTACGAAGAAATAACAAATCTCAAATTTTCGAAATCGTGTTGTACCTACCGTTTTTATGTAAGTACTATTTCGGTAGTTTTTCTTTACGCGTAAAAAAGGAACTGTTGTGAAAATTATTTTTCTAAAATAACCACCAACTTGATACAATTCGCTACCGGAAAATGAGTAAACACTTCTACTAGAATTGTTGCTATAAATACGTATTTGAGGAAAGGAAGAGATAATATTCAGAGTTTAAAAAAATCCTTACAATTACTCCTAGTATACCTGTATAGATATAAAATGAGGATTCAGTGGGTTTGGGCAGTATAGTGTTTTAATTGGCTGAACCTCCCTTCTCCGCATGATTGACTTCATTCAGTATCGGACATACACGAGTCTCTTTAGAAAAGTCTGTAACATAAGTTGGTCTTTTCAATTACTTTAAGCATTTACGCTTATTATTTCCCGTTGTATAAAGCATTTTTTCGATATTTGGAGAAAAATACGTGTCTGAATCGAGCGTGTACCCACTAATTTATTTACGACTTCATCATTGAATTTGAATAGCCAATAGATATTTTCGATACAATCAAATAGTAGGCATTAAATATTAATTTAATTTAATTTTAATTTTGTTGTTTTTTTTTTTTAATACGCATTTTTAATTTGTATATTTTTTTAGTGGCCAAATTTGTTTAAAATTATATATTTTTTTCTTTTTAACGGGATTAACAACTTATATGCACATTTTATAATAATGATTTTCGTTCGATATTTGCAGGAACTCTGAGACCTCCCGGGCTGATTGGTGGAAGCAAACCTAAAGTAGCCACGCCGGCGGTTGTATCGAAAATCGAGTTCTACAAACGAGAAAATCCTACGATTTTTGCTTGGGAAATTCGGGAAAAACTCATATCTGAAGGTAAATAATTTGGCTAACATATTAACGAAATGTTATAACTGTATAAGTATCTATATATACCTATACTATATAGATATGAATATTTAACTCGTATATTGTATAATATGCAATTGTTTTAAATGTATATTAGTTTAAAAAATTTAATAATTTAAATTATAACAATCGGGGTTATATTTTTTAACGAGTCAAATATGTACCCATAGTTATATCATGTTAGATCGTTGTTTATGTAAGTATATGTGATCGAGATTGATATCGAATTTTATGGGAAAGTACGTAGGTACCTCCTAATGCTCTATCCATTATAAATACATTTCTCCAGTCCATTTGGTAAAGGGAATGGAAGCCATAAAAACTAATCAATATCCGTTTACCAAAACCTTATATGCCTGCAACATATCGTGTGATCCTGATTTCGTGAGAATTACAAAGTGGATTATACAATTTGATACTGTTCTACAATTGTTATCATTTTTAATTGATTGTTCCTATATTTCTCGGTCATATAAATACACGCGCCATCGATATTTTGAACTGCAATGAGGTGGAATTTTTAAAAACCTATATAAGACTACAATAGGGAGAAATGGGTTTATTTACATAAAAAGTTACACGAAACGTTATAATATAGGTACCTAATGTTTACAGTTTTCTTACGGGTACCTACATAATGCACAATAAAACGTACAATTGTTTCTATTTTTTTATTTTTATACAATTACACCTTAAAACTGAACAAGTAAAAGGAAGAGCACGAGTTTGAAAACGAATACCATCCTATTGTTATACTGATGTAATGGTCTCCCCATTCACTCACTTAATTTGAACCTCTTGTTAATAATTTTTGACTTAAACACAATGCAACTACCGACCATACAGTTTTATATGTTTCATAAAAATGAATTTAAACTAGCCACGCATTCGTCAGCCTTATACCGAAAATAATAAAAACCATACTTAACGATAATTATTAATTATAACATCAATTTTATTTAATACAAGTACATAGAATAAAGTATAATTGTACGTATATTTTAAAATTATAGTTTTAAAACAATGTAGGTACCTAATGCCAGTGGTATAAAATAATGTACTTATGTATCTACAATATACTCGAAATTATAAAATCTAGAAGTTGACGAGTTTGATTTATTTTTAAATTCTTAAACTATGTTCTCCTTGTTAAAAATATGTAACATTAATCATATAATATATAAATCTAAACCAATAAATTGAAATTTTGATTTTTTTTTTTATGTTTTTGAGTATTAGATGGTTTTTGGAATTTTTTTTTAATACTATATTTGTATTTTTACACATTCGCCCGAATCGAAAAAAAAATTATGATTGAAAATGAAAATAATATATATTGTTTCAATATATATAATTATAAATTATAAAGTTAATTATAAATTGTTTTCGTAAATATTTTATTTCACTCATAAAGTATAGGTACTTTTACACGGTAATGTCTTGGACTCTGAACAAAACTAGGGAACTAGTTTTTCTATGAACAACTTTTCTGACAGGAAGACGTCTTGATCAAATCGATACAAATGACCCCATTATCCGAAAGCAATTTTTTATTTTCAATTTTTTACTCTTATATAAAATAATAATCACTTAAATTAAAGGATGTAAGAACTAAGATATAGATTATAGGTATTACATTGTTTTTTTTTTTTATTCAATATATTTTAATATACTTTTCCAAGAGATTTGATTTTTGGATTTTTCAAAATTGTATTAATTATTTTATAATTGTGTGATTATTACGATTGTAATATTATTATGATTGTCATGTATTACGTAAGCAATACAATACATCTGTCATGTGCTTATATTTGCTGTCAAGGGGGATGTGGGGGGATTAGAACCATGTAACGTCAGCAGTAATAAAAAATAAATAAAATATGTACTTATTTTTATCAAAATATGTAAAATAAAATTCAAAATATGTAACAAAATTTTTCGTTTGTTTTTATTTAATTAAAAAAATATTCGGAAATTTTTCATTTTTTTTTTTTTTTTTAATAGAGGGGTTCGTTGGATATAATAACGTAATAAATATATAATTAATCGTAAATAAATAATAAATATATACGTAATAAACCAGAGGGTCGGACATTTGCCTGACAATTACTAACAAGAGGTAAGAAGGGGTCTAAAACAGCCAAAAATGTGCTGACGTAATACTTGAACGCCCTCTTATAAATATAATTTCTAACGACTTTAGCCAACTTGTACAGTAGGTAATGATATATTCGCATCTTCCTTTGATTTGTTACTTGACACAAATTAGCGGATTAATATTATATTACTATATTGTAAGATGTTTTTGGTGTATTCCTACCCAGTTATATCTATAATTCTAATTTCTATACCGATACGGCTATACTACGTGACTCGCCAAGTGGACGGTTACCTATCGCCGTGTTCACACATCGACTCGTATATGTACCTAACGAATCATTGAAACACATTATCATTTTATTTTTTTTTTAAAAAGGACATCACACAGACGCAGGTTCATAATTAAATTGGTCATGGGGATCATTGCGCTATGTATGTGTGTATGTATACCTACCTGTATAGCAATACTTGGTCATGAATTGTATTGGTACGCCTCCGATGGTAATTCGACGTGGGCTTGAAGGCGCATTTCTATATATATTTTATATATTAGGACATATACAGGATAAATGTATATGTATATGTGTGTGTGTCCTTTTCATCGTATAATATGATATTTTTATTTTCATTTTTTTTTTTTTTTTTTACACACGGACATCGCCACGGAATGGGTGCGTTGTGTGTATGTGTCATTTATACACGGAGTACTCGCGTTCAACGCATGTATATTGTATTATTATTATTATTATTATTATTATTACGATCTATTATTATTATTATTATTATTACTATAGTATTGTCGTCATCATTATCGTCAGTGCAGCGTATAGTCGTCAAATCGATCGGCGACGACAAATGTATAACAACGGGTAACGAATTTATCTTTTCCATTTTACCAATTATACACGATGCGGCATAAAAGGATTATGTTTTTTTTTTCTTCCATTTTTCCCCTTCGTGTGAACCGAACGGAATGAAAATTATTATTATTATTATTACTATTATCATTATATTGTGCCGTGCCGTGTGTCAGTCACGTCAGCGGCGAACAAGCTACTTCTCGGACGATGCAGTCACTGCCGCGGCCGATACGAAAATCGTTCACTCGAACGCGGATTCGGCGGGATCCGTCAAAAACCTTGTCTATTACTCTCTCTCGGTCTCTCCTCTCTTTCTCTCTCTCTCTCTCTCTATCTCTCTCTACTACGTACATTGTCTCTCGTGTCTTTATTATTATTATGCTCGTAATAATAAATTGCGTGTTCATGATTTCGGATAAAACGAAAAATAAAAATCTGTCCAGATATACGTGGTGGCAGTTAGTCCATACATAATATAGTGTATTTTTATTATCTTAATTTTGAGAGTAAAGTTCATTTTCATTATATAAAAATGATTTTGACCGGAACTTCAGTATAATAATATTTAATATTATAATACACCTTATATAAGATACCACTGGGAAAATCAAAACAAATTACCTCTTAAAAGTACCAAAAGCTACAATGAAATGTCCATAAAAAATTTCTCTTCTATACTGCCTATTCAGTAAAAATAATATAAAAATATCTGATATGCCACTATTATCGAATACATGTTATGGATAATTCATCTACCAATTGGACAAAATAGTTAAAATTGAAATGACAACGATTTGTGAAGTGACATTTATGATTTTCCGAAACGTCGAAAATCGCATAATTTAAGAATATAATATATCCGTTTTGCTAAAATACAAATTTTAAATTTGTTAAATATAACATATTTTAAATGTTATAAAATAAATAAATAATAAAATAAAATAAATGATTAATGTCCAGAGTATAAAATTATTATAAATGTTTACGATTGGATTTAGAAAATGTTATAATCGAGTAATGAAAAAAAGTTGATAATTATAATTAAATATAACATCATAATATTGTAAAAACCGATAAAAATGTCGATAAATTTATACATACAAATAGACCATATAAATGCAGCAATAAAATCATAAGCCATATAATATGAGTACTTTATACTACTTAGAACTTTGTACTATAGTACCTACTGTTCCTATATTTTTCTAACTTCTATGATGAACTTTGAATTATTTAAATATTACATTGAAAAATAAAATGGTTTCTTTTTTAATTATTCAATAGTTATACAAAATACTAACATAAAACTATGCATTGGAAATTTGATACCTATTATAATTAATAAACTATTGCTATGATAAAAACTTTATCAAGTGATTTAACTTTTTATTTTTGTAATATTTTGTCATAATATTATTAGATACTTACCATAAAAATGGTTTCGAAACTATCTCGATTATTAGTGTATAGTAATAATTATTGTTATAAT
Organism: Pemphigus obesinymphae; assembly: GCA_025469235.1. Taxonomy (NCBI): domain Eukaryota; kingdom Metazoa; phylum Arthropoda; class Insecta; order Hemiptera; family Aphididae; genus Pemphigus; species Pemphigus obesinymphae. Next base: position 31,969 of record JAIPRL010001840.1, on the reverse strand, counting down.
TCAAAAAATAATGTTATACCGACCTTTACTCAGAATCGTTTTTTGAATTAATGATTTATCTATTTGATTTCAAATCTAAAATAATAATAATACTATCATGTCTGAGCATGGTTGACAAACTATTTTTTTTTTATGAATTTACTATAATACATATTATATATTTATCCATTAGTTGAATCTTATAATAATATTATATGTCCGTTATTGAAGTTTCTGTTACGACTATTATACTGTTAACACAAACTTTAATTTTTATACAACCAACCCCCTATACAAGGCAAGAACCCCGTATACAATCTTATATTTTTTATAGTATTAGAAAGAATATTATAAACACGTAAAATATTATACGTTATTTATAATATACTTGAATGTGTATAGTTATTAGTATAAGTATTTTGCATTTTTCAAAGTATATTCTTTACGAAACTGTAAACAGATATTTATATTATTACAAATTACCTTTAGGCTATTCCGCATTCGTATTATTATTCGAATATATCGAATGTTAGCGCTGTTATCAGAAACGTTTCAAAATGTTTTTTTTTTTTCGAAATCAAGCGAATAATCAGATTAGTGAATGATAGCTGTCGTGCCAATATATATATTATGTATATGCAGATGTATATGCGATCAAGATGAATCAAACTTGCAAAATATAGGTACGCAATTCTCTAATATTTATAAAAGCTGAATCGTGTTATTATCAGATTTTTAAGTACTCGTGTAATTCTCTCGTATTCATTGATCGTTATTCATTCTTTAGTATATAATAAAGTTTGGTAATACTTTACGTGTACCACTATATATATATATATATATGAAATCATTTAGATCGTGTGTGGGCTCGACTCGGTGGCACATGTCAATCTGAACAATAGTAGGTACATACACTGTGCATCATCTATAATATAGGTATACACTATACATACCTATATATACGTAAATAGACTATAGATATATAAATACAGGTATACACCTCATAGAGTAAAGAATATATAATACACCTTCAGTAAAAAATGATTCCGATATATAGAAATAGTATATAAATACCTATATGGCTATATATAATATAAACCATATGGACTCAGGTTGTTATATGCAAATGATAGCTATGAATGGCATAATTTTATACTTCAAAAATCTTCCAAAAGTTCAAATGTTAATTTTTGGACGATTTGTTCAAGACTTAGTTTATATATAGTTACTTATTTTGCTGTCGAAAAAATAATAAGTTATTATTAATAACTTTCAAAAAGTTCATATTTAAGATTTTATTAAATTTTTATATTTAGATAAGTTGTTTTGTGCACCAAAGTAAAGTATAAAATATAGATTTTTTGTTCTATACTACGTTTATTTTTATCTACCATGATTCCATAACAAATCGCCTACAGCCTCAGTTGGTTATATATTAGATAGGTAGTGAAAAATATTACTAAGATTTAAATTCATAGTTCAAAATTTTTATATCTAATTATTTAGTATTCTGAGGTACCCATTTTAAAATCGGTTCAGACCATTTTGACTCTGATTACTCTTGTTTTTTTAATAAATCTATTCAAATGTAAATTTTTACTAGTTTACTTGAATTAAAATTAAAATTTAGGTAAATAGATTATTATTAAATATTAATCTAGCTTTCGGTGTGTTGGCAGGAGTATGCACAAATGGCACGGCACCGTCGGTAAGCAGCATTAACCGGATATTGCGGAACAGGGCGGCAGAACGGGCGGCCGCTGAGTTCGCCAGGGCCGCCGGGTATGGTCTATACCAGGTGTCTCACCCGTACGCGTCATTCCCGTGGCCACCGCATCCACACGGATTGTGGCCTGGCGTGACCGCCGACAGCCCGACTGCCGTGGCCGCAGCCGCAGCTGCAGCGGCTGCAGTTTCGTCCGCAGGACTTCCACATCACGGGTCGGCCGGTGTATCCAACAAGGGTTTGCCTCTGCAGATGATCAACGCCCATCAACCGTGCGGTATGATGTCACCAAGAGATTTGATGCCCAGACTCCTAGGTGGTGAGTCATTTTTATAATTTATATTTCATATTCCCAATATGATCAATAATATTGCATTATATTAATTTGATATTTTAAATTTTGCAATACTATTGACCGTTCTAAATAGTATTGATGAAAGATTGACAGGATTATACAATAATACGTATATTGCAAAAATCAAATTTAGTAAGAAAATGTATTGTATAATATTGTATATAGTCCATTTAGTCCATATTTTATATAGACGCCTATTGCGTAAATTTTCTCATAAAATACTTGTTTCTTCTGATTTATAGTGAAAACCCAAATCGAGTAAGTAACAGAAAAAATACAAATTTATTTCTAATAGGAAACTAAAATATCCTGATATTTGGCACTTGCCTGAATAACCTCGTTAAATTCAAAATCCAAAATTGTCTACCCAAAACTCTTGGGTTTAAATATATGATATATTACATAGGCACCTATTATGTATGAGGTGCATGAAAAATGGAACTAAAATTAAATTAACTTTTAACTATTTTATATCAATTTATGTTACAATATATAATATTATAATTTTTAACTCATTTTAACCATATTCTGATTATAAAACTTTAAAATCAAAATATAAATATAGGTACATATAAATTATAAAGTTAATTAATTTAGTGTATACCAATACATTTTTTAAGTTGACAAGTATATTGCAAATGGTTCACTTTTTAGATTTTAAACGTTAGACCACTCCTGGTCGGGAAGTTCATACTATAAAAAATATATAATAACAAATATAATAATAAAACTATTTATTGAGAACGGACATAATATAAACACAAAAAAATATGGATGAAAATAACAAGTGAAATTTCTTACCAGTTAACAAATCTATTATTTATCACAATGATATAAATATTATTCAATAAACATATTGATAGTATAATTTTGTCAATTTAGCAGTAAATTGTCAACCTCATAATAACTATCATAACTGCACAACAAAAAAAAGTATTTATTTTTGATATTTTATAAATTTTGTTAAAATTATAATTATTTTAACCTGTCAATAATTATTAATATCTGCATAAATTGTAAAATGTTATAATTATATTTTAATATTGAAAAATTAAACTTTGATATAAATTTCTTGTATCTATAATTATATTAGATATTTATTTTTTTTTTTACAGTTTTATAAAAAAATATGAAAACTCGCAGACTTCTGAATCTATAATCATCACGATTCTAAATATATATTTATATGTCGTTCACTATCCCAACTAAATAATAAAGAATTTACAAAATATATCCTATATAAAAATTAATCCATTTTAATTTACCGTAACCTCTGTCCAGTACTTCATATGCAATAGAAACACAAATTTATAAATTAACCGCTATTATTATAATATATATGTGTATCCGAGTTTGTTCTATCTTCTTTTAAGATTATAAATTTATAACTGTTCCTACTAATAAAAGTGTACTTGATCCATTCCATAGTACACCGGCTTTAGACATCGATACAAATAAAGAATATTATATATTATATAAGTATTGTATCTTACACAAACTAATACGGTTTTCATTTTTTCTTTTTAAATACTACCTATTCATAATATCAATTAATTATTAATAATTTGATAAAAAAAATGTAATTAATTTCTAGATTATAGGTAAAGTACTGCATATTAAAATATATTATTTGGTCAAAATTTTTAGCAACTCTTTATTCTTGCTACCTATTTCATTTGTGATAACAAGTTGTAAGTTTGTCATTTTGTATATATATATCGAATTTTAAGATTCCTTATTTTTTAAGTTAATACTTTTGGCAGTTAATATAGATTTTTAAAACTATTTCTGCAAGGACTCTTTGAATCGATTATTTTAAAAAATGGTTTATATAACCGGTAATATAGACAAATTTACAGACCCAGTCCAATATTATTATATATTTGTATATTATTTAAATCTAAAACAAATTAAATTTTTGTACGGAACTCGAAGTTGATTTTTCTTGTTTATTTGTATAATTTTTTAAAGTATTTTTTTCAAACATACATATAGATACTTTTTCTAAAAGTATTTAAATTCAAATACAAATTATTATTTTTTCGATAGTTACCTAAATATTTTTAAATGCACGCGAATACCCTTAAGTTTGTTTAACAATATAGGCACTGTCTGTAAGTATATATATACTATCATAATGATAGGAATTTTAAATCGGGTTTAAACATTCAATATTATATATATAATATGTATATATATATATATCTCATAAAAACATCATACATAACACCTTTTAATTCATATTATACATGCGGTTTAATTTTAATTGCCCTGGTATAAATTAGGGATCAAAAATTACACACAGTACCTGACTTTTAATTCGTAATATAAGCACAATGAAATTATTACTGATGATATTCCCATGAATAATAAAATAAGTAAAATACCAGATAATATGTTAGGTTAACTAACAAAAAAAAACTATATTAATTAAATGCATGAATGGTCATGGAAAAATCGTCCTGCACCGTCTAGCGAGCCATCTGGATTTTAAACCAGTTTTATACTCACTAAAATTCAATCTGTTTTAATCGGTTTCTTTACATAAAATAAATCCTTAACTGATTCGAAATTGAAACCACGCGATTTTTGTAAAAGAAAAAAATAATATTAATTCCATTAAAAACGAATTAGTCCACAAAATGTGTTTTTAAACTACCATAATATTCAACCTCAACCTATAAACTGGTTTCCAATTCAAAATCGTATTCATAATACTCATTCATAGTGACCATAAAATATTACGTTAATATATGTACCCATATGCGTATATTAAAATTGTTTTTGTTTTTATGATATTATTACGATTAAACACCTAATAATATTTTAACAAGCTTACAAAAAATACATTTTGAAATCGTTGAATTAACAAAAACGTTGGTAACGTATTAAAATACATGTAGCTACTACACAAACTTGTTTGTTTTCGATTTAAATTATTTTTAATTGTTTTTTTGTTTTTTTCGAATTCCGTAAAATTGACTCAAACCAAAAAAACAAAATCGTTAAAAATCAATACTTATTCAAGTTTCAAGTTCTGGTATTCTTAGTTTACGGGATACCAATTTTTTCAATTTTTATTCGTACTTGTGTAGTTTTGCCTAAAAAAAATGTTGGTGAAGTCAGAATTTGTCGGTCAAACTTACTTTCTAGATTATAGCACTTTTAACTTTGACGTTTTACGTATTTTATACTACGATTTCATATAGTCTATAGTTTAGTATTACGACTAAAAATGTCCATCTTAAACGTATTTACTTAGTAAGTTCTGTTACCAACTCAACGTGACTTATCACAACAAATTGGGGGATATTTTCGATTTAAGCTGTCCGTGTCTGATTTCACCTTAATTATTTTCATTAAAAACTACAGAAGTATGAAAAAAAAATACAAAATCGACATGGACGCTAAACTGCATTTATTCAAAGCCATGCGTCAAACTACAAATTGCGTAACTTCAACAATAAACCTAACCAACAAATTCTGACTACACCATTATTTTTTTTTTTGACAAAATTAATTTAGTACGAAAAAAAATGTAAAAAAAAAAGAAAGGATGTCCCCATAAATTATAGGGCTGTTCCCAATTTCTGATATATATGTATATTTTATATAGTAGGTACCTTATAGTAGAATGTAAGTATAATTATTATTACAAATATTTTATTTTTATATAAATTTAAGTATTTCACAAAATTTCCAAACCCAAACTATTTAAGTCCATCACACGGCCAACGCGACCGCCGGCGTTCTTTTGACGTCGATTTGAATCCGCATTGCAAATTATTTTAACACGACTGCACACGGTCGGCCGACTATTAAATAGGTTTGCATTTAAAATTACATAATATTATTATTATATTCAAACACGTCCAGCCGCCGCTGACGTGCGTGCTTGCCCCAGCATATAATATTTATAAACATTAAGTATGTAAGTATAATAAGTATACGGTTTTGTACTATATACAGTAATAATAATAATAATATTAATAATACTATACCACGTAGGTGTCGTGCAATTTCAATTATTATTTACCGAACACAAAAAAAAAAAAAAAACGGGGAAAAAACGTTGTATATAAAATTACTGCAAGGATGATAATTATTATAATTCTGCGCGCACATGATACCTACGTAAAATGACACGATAGGCGCAATTTTTTTCTAATTATTTCAAAATATATATTGTCTTATTCGTCCGTTTCCGTACGCGTGTTACGTGCAAACCGTTTCGTGCGTGTGTGCAAAACAATAATAATATAAGTACGATTAAAATCGCATTTCCTGGCCAATGTATAAAAATAATATAAAATTTATATATACATATAATAATATGTAATATAATCAACACATATCTAAAGGTATACCCGTGGCAAAAATAATATATAGGACACCAGTATTTATCCTGAAATATAAACACCCGGTATATACTTATTATATATAATATAACTATATTCTGTCATACATATTGAAGAAAAAAGCCCAACTCGTCGTCCGTCGGTTATCACCCGACATTTTCCCGCGCTATCGTATTATCGCCCTAAACATCTGATATTAGGTTTGCAACCTTTCTCAAAGTTCCGCGGGCGTCAGATTTGCTTTTCCCGGACGTATTAAAGTCCGACCGAACGTTTCTTTGTCTATCGATTGTCCCCGTTCGACCGGGATGTTCATTCCAAATACATGTAGATATATTATTTGTCGATATATACGGTGTCGTCCGTTATCAGAATAGTTTAAATTCGAGAAATTTCTACCACTATCATATCGATTAGTTAGTTTAGTGGTAGCAGTAATGATAAGTTAAACAAACTTTTAATACGGGTACACCAGTTCGAATATCTCACATTGCTGATTCGTTTTATCTTGAAATATTTTTTTTATTCAATATATGCGGTATGTGGATAAAATCATAATATATTTTCGTGTCATTATAACTTGAATTACTTATTTAATATTTATTATAATTGTTTTTCGTCCGTTTGAATTTCATATTGCACCTGCCTATTATAAATCCGTATATTTAATTAAATTGTGCATTATACAATACACTTGTGACGAGTCCGTATTTAAGTATTTAAGCCTGGCCCACTGATTCATGGAGTAGGTAGATACCCATATTATAGTTTTTATATCTCTATGTTAATGAATTTAAAATCGTCAGACTCGCGTAGTATTTTTCACGATTTTAATTAAATTTATATTGATAAATTCGGACGAACTTTTATCATAGGTAATAATGATGTTTGATCGGACTTTCGAACATATCGACCTGGTGACAATGGTTATATAAAATCTCGAGAACTATAAGTCTGAGCGAATTTATATGTTTATACCTAATATATTTAGTTATACATTTATATTTTATATTATATTTAACGGTAAATATATTTCAAATCGTCAGACATTTGTGATATTTTTTAAAATTATGATTGAATTTATATTGACATGTAGTTTTGACATCGTGTAAAACCCATTACACTCAGTAAATTCGATAATTGTAAGTTTGATACATTTTCTTACTTCCTTTGTCAACCTATTCGTTGGAAAGTGACGAACGACTATCTTCTAGAAAACAAACGTTAGTTTTTGTCGTACGCGGAATATTTTTTAAATTAATTAATTAACAATATTATTTCCCATAGTCTTCGGTCAGTGAATATTACCGATAAAATACATAAATCGAGGTATACGAATTGTACTCAAAAATAATTCTTTAATATGAGGTATTGTACTCAAAAAAAATTACACTTATAAGTTTAGGTTTAAGTTACACTCTAAGGTGTCACATTCAAACGAAGATATAAATTCAAGGTTTTTCACTCAAATGGTGTTTAACTTACATTAGTCTCACTTAAACGAAGTTACACCAAGCAGATGTTACACTCAAGCTATAGTGTATTATAATTTAATAATTAACTTGAAACTAGGTACCTACATAATTTTGGGAGCAAAAATAAAGCAAAAATCGTGATTTTACCAAAAATATGAAAATATAGGTATAAAATATATGAATTAATTTAAAATAAAATGAAACATTTTGTTACATATTTTGAATTTTATTTTACATATTATGATAAAAATAAGTACATGTTTAGATTTTTTTTTATTACTGCTGACGTCAGTATGGTTCTAACCATCCCACCCCCTTTGTTAGCAAATGTAAGCACATGACCCCCTCCCCCTAGCCGCTTACGTAATACATGAACGCCCCCTTAGTATATTATTGAAAACGGTTTCCGGTATATCGGCTAAATATATATTTATTGCATGTGTTCCTTCTGTATGTTTCTATAGGTGATGGAGTCAATGGAATGGACGGCTGCAAAGATGACATGGAGAGTGTGGGAAGCGGTAGCGGGTCCGAACAACCTAAGTTTAGACGCAACCGTACGACGTTCAGCCCAGATCAATTGGACGAACTGGAAAAGGAGTTTGACAAAAGTCACTATCCATGTGTAAGCACCCGCGAAAGATTGGCTGCCAAAACCAGCCTGTCCGAAGCTAGAGTCCAAGTAAGTTACGTTTGATTCGCTATAATATTCTCTACTTGGTTTACTCGATAGCACTGCAGACTCTTCACCCAAGAACAAGTTACCCATAGCCAGATTTAACTATCTATATTCTATATATATACTCCAATATCAGCTGTTCAATATTACATAATAATGATTTAACATTTTTGACTTTTGTGTCATTTTGTAGAACAACGGTATGTTTTTTTTCACACGAAATAACTTTTTACTTTTTAAACTTAATTAACATACACCTACTTTATGAATAGTCTATTGACTTTAAATATGAAAATCTGTGTTGATATGTATACTGCAATCGAAGAAAAAACATTTTATCGCCAACAGATTACCTATATATATATATATATATCTAATGTTTATATCTATATATGAATAATATTATTAACTACCTATAAATGTCTAAATCTAAAAATATCCATTTGATTGAATTTTATTTAAATGTAATTAACAATAAGTAAATTTCTTATCTGCAGTGATGCATAATTAATTAATGTTGGCTCCTGTTTAAGCTGCGTTCATGTGATGTTAATTTATTGTGATAGTTTGGAGTCACTGTTATGAACAAGAATATCATTATGTTGAACAGGCTTATAGTAATTATCTCAAAATCATGCATTCTGGTATACATGATAGTTTATAGTGCAGTCGTGATAGTATTAGATATTATCGCCGATACTCTCATGCAAATCACAACTAATCAAGACCTATTTTTACCTATTATTATAACGCTTTGATATAAAGTAATTCGTGAGTATGTAGTTATATGTTATACAATAACATACTTACTGAAATACGAATTTACAAAATAAAAATAAATGTTTTTTTATGGAATTGGATTTTTTTTTTTTTAAATTAAAAGTATCCACAATTTTAGGAAGAGTTCAAAAATTATAAAATTGTTTTAATTTTAAAAAAATTTTAAGTTAATTTAGTAATGTCTAAGTTATTTACTTTAAAATTAAAAAATTTTAAATTTAAATTTTTACTACAAATAGATACTATAGTATATTTCAAATCTTAACACTTCCAATAGGGTTAGTTGACTATTACAAACTATCACGTTTATGCCTAAGTATTTAATAATCATCGTGGATACAGCTATACCATTATAATATAAATAAATAAACTGCACTTAGAGAAAGAAAACATGAAACTATAATAAATACAGATGTAATAAGATTTAAAACAAAGCTATTTAAGGCTTAAACGTACTCAGGGGTGGATCCAGAAATATTTTGTTAGGGGGGAGGCGCATACCCTTGAGTGATTTTGTAGGTGCCTATTTGCGAAAAAATTTGTATAATTTGGATGGTGCGAATTCCCTCTTCTCCCCCTCCCCTTGAATCCATGCCTAAACGTATTAGATTGACGTGATCGGATATCTCGATCCAGATTGACTAACTTAATTCAATTTGTTTTCTCTGTGTAAACACAAAAATATCAATAAGTTAGATTGGTGAAATTCGATTGATAAAAATGTATTGATAAGAAACGTTTTTAAACCAGATTAACATTATGTACTGGTGTAGATAGAGATAAAATAAGTGAATAAAAATTCAGATTAATTTTTAATCCCTATCGAGTAGTCCGTTGTAAACGTGTAGTAATTTTCAGAGAGAAATAGAACTATATGAATGCAATCGTATAAAATATAATGTCTTCACTATGACATTAAATTATTAATATTAATGATGATAATAATTACTGTATTGTCATAATTTAAACTAATAATAAGTACATATAAGTAGATATGTGGTGAAACTCGAAGTAAACGTGGCATAAATAAAATAATGGAAGTATATTTCATCCGTAATCACCACTAACCACATATATCTATCTATCTATCTATCTATCTATCTATCTCTCTTTGCTCTCAATACTGTTTCACGATCGTGATAAACAAGTGGCGAGGAATGTGCGGTCCATTTATTTACATGTCAATGGGCTTTACCGTGTACTGTCAACCATTACTTTTCATTCGTCCACGCCCTAGATACAATATATTGCTTAGTGTACGCCACTGAACAATAATAATTAATAATTATATAAATATAGAACGTACTTAGGTACTTATATTAATATACACTTGTGATAATAACGATGTAATTCGCAGGTGTGGTTCTCGAACCGGAGGGCCAAGTGGCGGCGGCACCAGCGCATGAACAAATCGCGTCGGTCGGGCGTGGCGGCCGCGTCGACCGTGTCGGGCGGCAGTAGCGGTTCGGCGGCCGGTACGCCCACGCCGCCGGTCGTGTCGCCCGTCTCGGGGTCTGCCGGCGCCGGGCCGGACGGTGTCGGCGGTCCGCCTTGCTCGGCCGCGATCGCCCGGTGCCTGGGTGGCGGCGAGAACAGCGCGTTCCGTTCGCTGATGCCGCAGCAGCAGCAGCACCACCGACAAGTTCTGCAGCAGCAGAGTTACGCAATTTCCGAATCGTCCGAAGAGATCAACGTGACGACGGACGACGAAGACGACGGCGGTGGAACAGGTGGTGGCGACGTTGATCCGATAGACGACGGCGACGGTTCGAATTCCTCGTTGTACAATAACAACAACAACAACAACAACAACAACAACAACGACGACGAAGACGACGACGATGACGGAAACGGCGACAAGACGGTCGGTCTGACGTCGTCCCCTTTCGACCGACCGCCCTACTTCGGTCACCTGCCTCTGCACCACTTGCAGCAGGCCGCAGACACCAAACAGCCCGTCGACCACCGTCACCACAATCACCAACAGCAGCAGCAGCAGCATCACCACAACAGCGTACTGTCCACGATTGCTTCGTGGCGCGAAATGGCCGCGTTCACGGCACTCCACCACAGGGCCCTGGAACAGGGCGCAGCCAAAGCTGCGGCAGCCGCGGCCGCATCGGTGCAACCGCTGCAGTTGACCAAGTATGACAAGGACAGGGTGTAGATCAGGTCGTTTCGACGGGTACGTCCTGCAGGTATATATCCACTTATAATTGTCACTTGTGGTCGAAGATCACAAAAAAAAAAAAAAATTAAAAACAGATTTCTCATGATTTTCATTAGTATTTAAGCATTTTCGTTTCGAATGGAATTTTCAAAAGGTGGTTGGAAATGTTATGTACGTTTACTGATTCTTCTGTATACTTGTATATATGTATATTGTATACATTATTAATCTATCGTATATAGACATAAAAAAGGATATGGTAGGTACCATATACAGAGTGTTCAAAAAGTATGGAAGTAAACAGCATGTATTTTATATTATATCATAATGATCCATGATTTTTGAACCGTATATGCGTTATTTTCATATAGTTTGTATGTAATACCTACAATTAAATATGCATACGTGAGTATACTCGTAGGTACATAACAAGGAGTCCAAATGGGTTTCAAAGTGGGGAGTTCATCCGGGTTGATAATCTTAAAAAAATAATTTTAACCAAAATCCAAGGGAAAAATTGAAATCTATTTCCAACTTGAAACACAAAAGGAAAATTAAATAGGTTTTTGAAATTTTCAAAATGTGTATCATTTTAAAGGGATTTATATAAAATAGATACTTGAAAAAAATTATTAAACTCATAGCTTCACACAGAGATTTCGGAAAACATAAAAATTAAGTAATTCTAAAGAATTAATCAAATTTAGATTCTGAGTTAATGTATTGCAGTTTTATAAATTATAATGATTGAAATTTTGAATAGAATAAAAATTATTGTATATATATATCAGACGTCCATGATAAAACTTGGAAACAGTGTTAAATTATCTTAAAATCAATTAACTTCCATATAAAAATGTGAAATATGCAATACAAGTGTTTGATTTTTCTTTCCGGGGAAAATAAAATCCAACACATTTTTAATAATTTTTTTTTTAAGAATTTCATTATATCTTTAGTCTAGAAAATTAGTATTTGAAAGTTAAGTAAAAACTGTCAGTGTTATTGCAGTTTATCAACTCAGAATACCTATAATTAAAATATACTAATGACTTTTAATTAATATTAATTTAAACAAGTAAAAGTTTCCAAAAAAAATCTTTTTAATTTTAGAAAAATTAAAAATTAAAAATCCTAAATTGTTTATTTTTAAATTAAGGATAATATTTGGTTTGTAACATACATATATCGCATGCTTACAGTACAAGCAATAATCTTATACGTAAACTATTTTAAGATACCCACTGTAAATTTCGTAATGATTACAATTTTAGAAAAAAAAAAATGAACACAAACTCGAAAGCGTTTTATTTTTTAGCGAACATCCCAAACACTGCTATCTATGTAGGTATAGTGTATTTTTGAAAAACTTTACTCGAACTACCATAAAAAAATTAATAGGACATAGTTTACTTAAAGTTTCGATACTCGACACTATAATTATTATAATATTAGATAAATAATATTATTTATAAGATAAATATATAAATATATATATATATATATATGTATTTTTTTTTATACATAAGTAATCGAAATATACGTGTTTTATTGTGTACACCAATGTAAAATTGTATATTAATCGTAATCGTATATATGATAATAATAAGTAAGTAAATGTGTTTCATTGTACAGTGTAAGAAATATTATTTGGTCATTTTCGATCGGATTACAATATATACAATATTTTAGTTAAATACTGGATATGGACACGAAAAACATTTTCTCCAAAATATAATCTAATAAGTACCTTAATGTGTGTCGATTATTCAAAATTGTATATGTGTGTCGTCTCCATTTCGATTATCATAATCACACAAAATATTATTTTGTTGATTAAGCGCGGGAAATATGTTACATAATTCCATCGTATTTATTGCAGCTCTCAGAAGTTTTCTTTTTTTTTTTTGTAAATATAGCTTGTAAGTTTCATGGTGTGTGAATTGAATGAAAGATTTTTCCTTTAAATATATATAATCAATATAACGTATTTTTTTTTTAATTTATAGAATTGCGTGTACTCACTGAAATAATTTATGTAAAATAAATCCATTATACACTAAATAATAATTTAATACAAATATTTTACTTAACATGCGATCGTCTAAAATAACTTTGGACAATAATCCGGGAGCAGCATATAATCCTTTATAGGTACTCTTATATTCTTTTTGTAGTTTCCAATTCGATCTATACGACTTGCAAACAAGATTTGTTCGATGTTTTTCCAAAATTCAAATTGAATTTATTTTCTTTGAAATTTCCAAGATTATTTTTAGCATTTTTATTGTTAAGTATTTTTTCGAAGAGGAATTTTCACATGCGTGCTTATATACATTTTGCACTTACGAATAGGTACCTATATTATTTTGTATATAATATTATTTAAATGTTTTTTTTTTTTTTATAACGTCAATATAATATGTTTAGTTTATATAAGAAAAAAACAACAGTTAAGATTAAGTAGACAAATATATTATTGTAGAAAATAGACAGTATGTAATATAATATGGATACGAGCATTAACGTATTTTTGACCTGAATATTGAACAAATTATTTATTATAATATATTATTACGTACCTATGCGTTTTAGTTTAAATTGCTTGTATTTAATTATTATATGGTATAGTGTTATTATTATTATTTTTTTTTTTTATAATTTATAACGACTTATCTGTGATATAGCCTAATTAATAAAAATGTAATTATTTTACACTTTTTTAATATTATATACATATTATATTATAATGTATAAAACGATACAAACTATATTATACTGAATTTATTCACTTGTTAGCATTATTTAAAGCGTGTAAAATTGTATTTCATTTACTGCACAATATAAACTATTTCGAACAACTATAAGTGTTAAAAGTTTTTATAATCAATGCTGCCAATTGAAAAAAGTAATTCACATTATAAATCCATAACGAGTCAATAATGTCAAAACATATCATTTTTATTCAATATCTACAGTGGCGTATAATTTCAAAACTTGCAAAGATTCCTATAGATTGCGGTCAAAATACAAATCTATAAATGAAAAAAAAAATGTATAATTGATGGTCGATAACCTAACCTACTATTGAATTATATATTTTTCTGGTTAAATTTAAATATTATATCATCAATATACACAAATAGTTTACAGTATATAAAATGATAACAAGGGACTATTAATAGTATTAATACAGTAAATACCTAATATTGAAAATGTATCATACATCTAAAAAAAAATATATTTTAAGTAGTATTAAATTTTCTACTTGGACAACAAATCATTTGAATATTGCTCGTTAATTGAAGAGATAAAATGCTAAGATAACATTTTTTCAATAATTTATCAAATATCAAAATCAAACTTCTTGCAAATATAGAAAATAAGAAGTAAGCGTTCAATTTTCCCAATTGATTTCCGAGCATTGGTACTTATGAAATAAAATATGAAAAATGTTATAAATGGGTTGACTCTTTCGCTTCACTTACCTATACGCAAGATAGAGTTTTATATAATATTCTACCTTATAATTATTAGTTTGAGTTTGATTAAAAATGTATTAATATAGTGAATTTTCTTTAACAGTCACAAAAATAAACAGAATACCATTAAAAAATGTTTAGAAAAGATAAACTATAAAAAACAATAAGAGACTTTTTGGAATTAAATCAGTCATATTTAACACAAGAATATGCAATTATGTTCAACATACACTCGCCTCGTTCAGCAAGTTCACAAAATCAAAAATATTGGTGGAAATGTAATTTATAAAAAATTAACAATTTATAGACTCAAAAAGTGGATATTGATTTTAAGAATATCCGCAAACCATTACAATTAATAATAATGAAATTTTCGATTATTAACTTGTCTATTTAGTCATATAGTAAATCCAGAGTGTTTTATTTATTCGAGACATCTGGACATCCTGTAAATCAAAAATATTGTTACTTTAAGCCGGCCATTATTCTCGGCCTCTCGGGTATTTTGTAAAGAGGTTTGAGAGCATGAAGATAATATCATAATTTTCGATAGCACAGTGAGTATTAAAAATGATGGTATTTTGTCTAAGAAACGTGTCAACATTAGTATTGTAGTAGAATAAATATATGAATGACAAACAAAAGAAAAAAAACTACACAATCGTTTTTCAAGGGATCATATAGAAGTAGAGACAATTTTTTACAAATTTCAAGAAAAACATTGAAATTTTTTTAAAAGCAAGTTGAAAAAAATTATCCGATCAGTACCACATTTTATTGTTATGTAATCACGATATTTTTCAAAAAATATGTCTATGAAAAACGATTACAATATTAATTTTAAAATTATAATACCAATTATGAAATTGATAGATAACAATATTTTAGAGTGAACCTCATTTTAGTAATTTACTAACTAAAATCCCCATTATTGAATTTTAAAAATGTAAAAATAATAATTAACTTTTGATAACTACAATATCATTTTATTCATAATTAGTAAACAAAAAATTAGGACCAATTCAAAATGTTATCCTTTATTGATTTGATAATAGGTGTTATAATTATAAAATCACTATGAATTTGTTTTAAAAGTTTTCCGTAACATGATTTTACCACTAATAATCGTCGATATAACATCCTCGTATAATAATGAACGACACCGAATCGCTAAGAATGAGTACTATCATTTAAGTCATCAATTATTGAAATAATAATATTATTGTTAGTTGTTAACCCTACGTGGGTTAGGTTAGGTTAAATTTCTAGTATCTCCAAATAACAAAACCTTAAATAAAATAAAATCGTTATCTTATAATATGTCATATATTAAAATTAATTGTTTTTATTCACATTTAAAACAGATTGAAGTATAAATGTATGCCACACGATCCCTCACAAGTGTAATCTACTGCCACTTTTATAATTAATTTATCACTTAAAATGGAATAACAATATAAGAATAATTATTTATAACATATGCACATAAGATACGATTTAAAATTTATGATACCTATAGGTACATATTTTATTATTCTCATTATCACGTTATACATTATTAAGTAGGTATTAAAAGTAAAATTTTATATCAGTGGTGTCATTTACCCCCGTCTAATTTTTAAAGACTTATTGAGCTGATCATTGGGAAAATTGGCTAGTCTGACTATCTTTTCATAAAAAAAGGTATAATGAAAGTATATTTTAAAGGTACTATGCAGATTTAGATTAATCAATATTTGTAAATATAAACTAGAATTAGATTTTAAACATAGAAAAAATATATTTTACCTAAGTATGCTTTCTTATTTTTTTCAAGTCTAGACAAATTACTTTATTTTTTAAAACTATTTTACGTTAAGTCAATTATAAATAAATAATAATCAAGTTACATGTAACCAAGTTGAAAGTGTGTTTAAAAATATGCAACTTAAATTCATATACTAGTTAAATAAATTAATAATATATATATATCACTATTTATTATTTTTTGAGTTTCAAAAATAGGTTTTTTCAATTTTAGTAGATGCTCATAAGAAAGCATAACACATTAGACATCGATTTTTTAGATCACGAAGTAATAAATATTAAATACTAATATAATCAACACAATATATACTATTATGCATCAATTATATTTACAACTGTGTATTACAATTTCTATAAGTTCCTGCTTTTCCATAAAGTTAATTTTTCCATTTTTTTAGATAAATTTCATAATTTTAAAATTATTACTATAGAAAATACGCAAATTCGCGTGGACTTAAAATAAAAATAAAGTCGCTCCTCTCAATATCTAATAATTTGTATTTATTACGATTTCCACATAATTAACAATGAAATAAAACATTTTAAGGTTTTTCACTTGAAAATACCATTTTTATAATCAAAAACTTCAAAATCTGTAATTTTTGAACATTTTATACAATTAATATAATTAGATACACAATAACTAATTGGGAAGAAAAATAAATAAACGTCATTACAAAACCAAGAGATCCTTCGCACTGCTCAGAATTAAAATATCAAAAATATCGTCTTTTTTTCTTTTGCCTTCTCTCTTAACTAATAATGATCAGCCACTTTAGTCCTGTACTTCCACTTAATTCGATCTCCTACATTCTCTTCTTTTATTATTATATTATCACTCTTTATTACCAGAGTTGTAAAGTATTTGAATATTGGTATTCAAATACATTTTTTATGTTATTGAATACTAATTTATTTGAAATATTTTTACATTTCATATTTATGTTATATTATTTTATTAAAAATAAAAATGTAACTTCTCGAAAATTTCACAGGCAAAAATGTATATATATTATAAAATCAGATCTGATTGGCGATAAGTTATATGATTTATTTAATAAATCAAAGTTTAAAATCACGATGTGATTATACTATTAAACTGTGATTATAAGCATGATAAAGCAGCAGTGCTTCGGTTGAAAAAATATTTAGCACAGGTGGTGCTACTATAAAAAAAAAAGAACATCTATACAACAACAAATATTTTGAACAAATTATATTTTTGAAATGTATTAGTCATTTGGTTATATAATTATATTAATAATACATTTTAGAAATGTAATTTGTTCAAAATATGTCAGTAAATATTATGTATAGTTATTATTATATAACTATATTAATTAAATTATTGATGTTGAGAGGTTCAAGTATTAAGGGTCTATTATACAGAAAGATGAGGGTTAGGAAAAGAATATGAAACACAGGATTAACTATAGATGAATAAAGTGAAAAGAAGCATCAGGTGCTTTATGTGATGAAAAAATCCCTATTAGGTAAATAGGTACATTTTATAAGGCAGTAGCGAGACCTGCAATGCCATATGGAAAATAATATTAGGCAGTAGATAGGAAGATAGAACAGAGAATAAGTGTAGCAGAGATAAGAATATCAAGGTGAACGAGTGAAGTAACTAGAGGGGATAAAATAAGGAATGAGTGTATAAAAGATAGTATTGGAGTAGCTCCAATAGTTATATAGACGAAATAAGGGAGAATAGATTAAGATAGCTCGGGCATGTATTAAGGAAAGAAGAGCCTAAAGCAGTAAAATTAGTAAAGAAGATGTAGATATGTTGATGGAAAGAGAGGGAGAGGAAGATCGAAAAAGATGTGGGTGGATATTATGGCGAGTGATATGAGGAAGATGGAAATAAATGAAAAAGATGCGGGAAATAGAGCAGTAAAAATGTAAAACTAGGGTTCGAAACTATGTGGTCGACCCCAAATAGTTGGGAGAGAAAGCGAAAGAGAAAAAGGAAACCTATATTAATAAGATTATGCACAAAATATATGTATGTATATATTTTTTAAGTATTTGAAAATTATTTAAAATACTTTTTTTTAATGTATTTGAGTATTTACTTAAATACATTGTATAAATAAATATATAATAAGAGTAATTAATGTATAATAAGAATATTACTCTAAATACTTTTTTCAGCAATATTTTTTTTAATTACTCAAATACTTTTTAAAAGTATTCTTTACAGCTCTGTATATTACTTCCTAAAAGTCATTTTTGGCTTTCCTCTTCCCGCATTCCCTACACTACTATTACTATCTCTGTCTCTTCCCTCCTTAATACATGCCCTAACTATTTAAATCTAAACTCTCTCATTTTTGTTTTCTAAACTAAAGCCACTCTCTTAATAAATACTCAATTTCAATTGTATCTCCTCTATAGTCCCTTCATTCATCCACCTTACATTATCATCTATATTACACTTATCCTCTGTTTTATCTACTGACCAACATTCTAATCCGTACACCATTGCAGGTCTTACCATTGTCTTATAAAATTTACTTTTTAACCTCTTTGAAATATTTTTGTCACACAAAATACCTGACACTTCTCTTCATCCATCCACACATAATCCTATGTTTCATATCATCCTGAGAACCATCATCATAAATACTTGAACTTCACTTCAATTAAATTAATTACTTTCCTTTCCCCATTTCCTCCATGTTCACTGTCCCCATACTCATACTCTATATATTTTAATTTCTGTTTTACCTCTTCCAACCATTTACCTTCAAGAACTTCCCTCCACTCTTCATGTGTATCTTTCATTTCTTCAGGATTTTCAATAGTATACACCATTGTATCTCATCCTGTATATCTATCATTTTATATTTCATCCATTATCAAGAAAAATAAGTAAGTACTCCAAGCCAAACCCTGGTCCACACAAACTCTTCACTTTTATACTCGTCTCTTCATACACATACCCTTAATTCCATTCACATATACATTTGGTATAATGATTTTTCATTAATTCCTACTTCAAAATTACTTTAGAAATCCTTAATAAACTATTAATTACTATACACAACCTCTTCTTTTTTTTTACTATACATTGCTACTATATATCTTATATAAAACATTGGCTTTATTATCGACTTCCCAGATAAAATAACAAAAAATCAAATAATTATTATATAAAATTTGTTTTCTGAGTATCTATAGGTAACTTAAAAACTTAATAAAACAATAGCTCGTTACATTTAATTGTAACTAAATTTAACCTCACTTAAATTAGGTACCTACCTTCATTGTCATAAAATATGACGCACTAGTGTAGTTAAGAGAATTTAAAAGAAACAAAACTAAAAATAAAACTTTCAAGTTAAATTTAGTTTAAAAA
Organism: Pemphigus obesinymphae; assembly: GCA_025469235.1. Taxonomy (NCBI): domain Eukaryota; kingdom Metazoa; phylum Arthropoda; class Insecta; order Hemiptera; family Aphididae; genus Pemphigus; species Pemphigus obesinymphae. The sequence goes on along the minus strand of JAIPRL010001840.1, from coordinate 11,792 downwards.
AAACTAGTTTTTTTTTTATTTAGACAATTGCATATTGTTTTTTATTTTATTGTAGATTATATTAATAAATATATATTAGTAATAGGTATATTATTATTCAATAATAGTTCTATTTCGATAATTGAAATTCGAAAAATGGTTTTAGCTCAATATTAATGGAATTTTTCGAATTTTTATTTTTTTAATCTGATTTGCAAAAGTTAAATATTCTAAAACTATTTATATGACTTTTTTCTTTTTGGATCAAGATTCTACTATTTAAAAACGCTCGTGACAACCATAACTAGCTACTATATTTATTATAACATATATAGCAACTATATATTATTATAATATTTTGATGTATTACGCGTGCGCTATGTCTAAGTCTATCACCTTGAAAGGATCGTTCTAATTAAAGACGAATTAGCCAAGATAACATATTAGGTTATAAAATATCAATTATACATTTTATTTATCATGATTGTACAATTTTTTATTTTCAAAAACACATATTAACTGATTCATATCACTCGTGTGTACGTTATAATATACTATAACGTTTTGTGTGACTATAATATAATATATAATGTTTGGAGCATTATAATGTGATACAACACATTGCGTGCGTATGGTCTGGATCATTTTTATATAGATCAGTCGTCTCTGTATACTCGGCTCGGTTCGATTTTTTAATTTCTCCTACAACTATAAACACTAATTAGGTATATAATGTCCGAAAATCATATTTTACGACGACCACAGATGGCTATCATTTTTGAGTTATACGATTTAAAACTTTTTTTTGTGTATTTAAATAACAAAAATACATATCGAATGTATCCCAAAATTTGACTTGATAATTTTTTATAATTTATTCAAATATTTCAGTGTAATTCCATTGAACAATAATTTATTATCATATTACCTACAATTTAAAAAAAAAATCAACACTTATCAATATAGTTAAAACTTAAAATAAATATATTTATCTGTGAAGTTATGACGTGTAATTAATACGTGATAAACAAGTAATAAGTGTTTCCATTTTCCGCAACAATTCCATTTCACAAGTATAAAATTTACAGGAATTACAGTCCACAGACCAACGTCCTTCGGGATGACGATTGGTTCCAGCAAACAACCACAGCCATAATAATAATATGTATTATTTACGGTAGAAAAACAGAAATAAATATTATTAAAATTACGATTTAAAATAAAAATATATGCATTTATACTAAAAAAATAATGTAGTATACTATTAATATTGTAGCTATTGTTTTTAATCTTTTTTGAAAACAGTTGTATAACTCTTTTAAGCTACAAATTTTTTTTTTTTTACCAACAGCTATTTATAAATTTATATTGTAATGACACTAAAGACCTCCAATGAAAGAAAATATATTGTCCTTATTAGATACTTTTACACTTACACTGTTGCTTATACCATATTAATTCGGTCTTGAATTATTCTGGAGATTTAAAATTTTAAGATTTTAAAAATAATTAATATTTTAAAAGAATTTGAATTTTGAATTTTTATGATATTTTTTGAGGATTAAGATTATTAAAACCACAAATAGATTATTTATAAACTAATATCTAAGTTCTGTGATAAATTTATTCTAAAACATTTCCCACAAGAATGGCTTATTCCAATATTATAGGAACGGCTAATAAGTTGCAATAAGTTAGTGTAAAGATAAATCAATGCATTCGAAAAATTATTTTCAACGAAAATCTATATACCTATTAATACTTTCCGATTTATAACAATTATCTATAATTTTTAGTGGTTTACCATAATTAAGTTTGAGAAAATTACCGAAGAAATCAATAAATAAGCCCCTCTATGCACCAATAAAAAAAAACGTTCGCACAAGGTACCTATCGATGTATTAATTAGTCGAGGCTTTGATATATCGATAGTCGATGAATCGTTTAAAAAACGATTAATCGTTATAACCAAACCAACATTAATAATAAAAGTGTAGACAATTCTAAGTCTATGTTATTTAAAAATTATTTGCTATGTTTCAGTTAAGGCCCATGCAAGTCACCATAATTTTTTACCAAAACGATATGAATATAATAGTTATAAACCTGAAAACTCTTATTCGATTCGGTTTATAATCAAAAAAAGTGTATGTGTACAATTTATGAAAAAATTAAAATTGAATATAATTTCAAAATGTTTAAAAAATTATCTGAATGTGGTCAAAATGTTATGAATATTTTATCGCGATCATATGGCCCCACAATAAATATTTTATGCAAATATCAAATCTCTGTTGTTATTTTTTCAATTTATAACGATTTATGGATGTTTTTGCGAGTACCCTTGAGAAAATTACTAGGAAATCGAAAAATTACATCTCTAAACGCCAATTAAAAATCCAAATATTCCAAAACTGGTACTTGACTCCTTCTATTCAAATTTTGTTTATAAAAATATTAACATCATTGTAAAATAAAGTATTAATATAATCAATTAATGACACAACGGCGATATAAAGTGTCTAAACTTATGTTTAGAAACCTAACACAACGGAAATATGAAGGGCTAAAATAAGAAACCTAAAAACTTCATTTAACTATTCATTAAGAATTGTTAATGTTTAAACTTGTTTTTTATTGCATTTTTACCTTTTGGAACTTTAAATTTTAAATACAACTTTTAGTGCATTTTTGAAGATTTAAAATATACCTATATTCTACTAAACTACATTTTTTGTGATTTTAAATTCATGTTTTTAGGTTTATACATTATTACAGTCACAGTTTTATAGTTATAATAATTAATTATCACAAATAGCAATTAGGCACTTACTCTAATTCTAAAATTCTAAATTTAATTTAAATTATTAAATTATTTTTAAAATCTCGATTTTTTTTATTTATATTTTATTTTCATTGTTTATTTGTTTTGCTTTCTATCTTTCAATAAAAATAAATTATTATATCTAGGTTGTAACTACGTTAAAGAGTATTTTTAAAAAGGTTTTTAACCGACAGAGGCAACACAATATGACCACTTCTAGAATTTTACGATTGTATATATCTATATTGAATAGTTGAAAATTATTACTAGAAAGGCAGTTAATCTCAAAATATAACTCGAATAACATCTTCTTTTCATTTGTCTTCTTTCTCAACTATTTCAAGTGGCCACTTCCACTTAACTCGGTCTCCCGCGTCCTCTTCACTTATACCCGACTACATCATATCACTCTTTATTACATCCCCCGTGTCTTTTTTTATGGTCTTTCTCTTTCCATCTTTCCTTCAACATGCATTCCCTTAACTAATATTACTGCCATCTCAATGTATTCAGTTCAAATATCCCTAACTGAAAATAAATCCTAGTTGCGCCACTGTACTATACTGTAAATTGTCAAACAAAATAAACTCCCAAATGTACGTGTACCAAGTCGGTTCAAGGGAATTTTTCCGAAAGCATCTCAAACTTAATATCCCAAAAAAATAGTTTAAAAGAAAATACAATAGAAGAAATGTGTTATATAAAATACATCCTTGTATATTTTTTGGCTTGAAATAGAGTATACAATTTGGAGGAGTTGGGTGGTCCAAAACTCTACAGGTGTTTTTTCACATAAATATGCAATTGGAAAAAATCATTACAATAAATCATGGTGGATAGTGTTAATATTTATATATGGTTAATACCTATCAGCTATTATCGAACATACGTCGAATTAGTATAGGTGGCCATTTTCTTAATATTCGGAAAAAAAAACAAAATACGTCATATTAATTAGCTCCTCCTGTACGATTTGTCTAAAATCACTTTTATCTTATCACAAGTTTATCTTTCACAGCAGCTGTCCCTTTAAGACTTGTGCGAGTTTGTTTTTTTTTTTTTTTTTTTGTGAATTATACAAGTAAAACGTGTGAAATTTACTTTCGACAATTTATAAGTATACCGGATAAAAAAAAATACAGGTATATTATATAGAAATAATAAATAAATAACGAGCCGACCGGGATATAATTAACGTTTCCAGGTTCAGGTGAAAAATTCTTTGTCGTCAATGGCACAACGGCGGCGTGCGGTGAGGACGGGGCAATAATGACGAAATGTGCAGCTTAGAGCTGAAAACGATTGATGTACGACGAATGACTTGTCACAAATATAATATACATTATACACATTACATTATGTTATTATGTTCTTACATAGGTATATATATATATATATATTGCAAAATCGTTGTTCAGCCGTTTCTCGAGAGGAGCCGTTGATATCGCGTTACCCGACCGCTGCAGGGAATCCGCTTGTAGTCCTCGCACCTTGCCGTTAAACGGACATCGTCGTATAATACGCACGCACAATGGAACTACCTGTTTTACCCTCGATTTCACAGGTACCTAACAATTTATAATAACAGTAATGATAATAATAATAATAATAATAATAATAATAATATATAATACTCGTCCCGATCGACTGCGAAGTAGTTTGTTCAGTTAAATGCGCGTGTACCGCCGCGAGACACCTATAAATTATAATCGTCCAGAAACTGTATCGCGATTATCGGTTGTATTACTTATAATACCAGGTCGGTTGTAAGGTAAATCTATAAAAGTCATAAATAATATTTCCACCTTTTTTTTTTTTTTTTATATACGTTTTTTTCGAACGTGTCTGACCGCCTTATTCGCACGTTTCCGGACGCGCGAACCCTGTGCGATTTATACACGATGAAACACAATATAAGATACGTGCGATCGGAGTAACATACAAGTATACAACCCCCGATACGACGACCTGCCCAACTCGTAAAGTACGTTCAAATAAAAGTAATGCGTACTGTCGTTGGCTTGAAACTAATGTAAAATATTATATTCATTTTAGACTCGTGCACGCCATTTGGAAAAAAGCGATTTTGAAAAAATCTCATTCTTAAGTTTAACAGTTACACGGTACCTAATATGAGCAACGGTAACTCACGAGACATCGATACTATAAACAATTTAAACTCTTCAGATACCACATTAAAACTTTACGAGTACTACACATACTTTCTAACTTATACTATTCGATTAAAGCAAAAAAGAAACACCAGGTCCTCCCCACCCTTAAGAATTTATATGGTCCGCTTATCGACGACCACTTATCGTCAGTCACTAACCGCGCAATCTTTCGTGAAAACCACCAAGTCTCGAAAACGTCTCTCCGCCGCGACGCTCGCGTCTCCACTGCGGTTGGACTGAAAGACCGCGCGGCAAGGTCGACGGCCGGAATGATCGGTCAGACCGCGAGCCGATCATCTTTGCTCGACTGAGCAGTGAGCACCTCCGGGTCTCTGGCTCTGGTTATCACGGAACCATTTTCGAATATTTATATATTTTTCATTCGTTGTTATTTTCATTTTTTTTTTTTTTTTTTCACCATCATCACATTTTCATTACACGTATAATACGTGTTTTCGGTTACGATTTAAAAATTTTTTATACCGTGTTTGATGTTCTGTGCTGATACTTGATAGCTGCAAATAAATAAACTACAAATACTGATAGTATCTATTACGGTATAAGCCAGGGAATGGAACCTCTTGATTTTATCGGTACTGGTTCCGGTTCCAGTCGGTTTTGGGAACCGTTTTTGGGAAATATTTCTTCAAAAAAAGTTGATGACCTTAAGTGTTTCAACTTTTATTTATTTTATATCATGTAATTTTACATTTTTCCCGGGGCATCAAAATTCCTAGTTCTACGCCTTTGGTTCTGTAGTGCCTACCAACGACGAATTCACCGGCGATCAATTGTTCGCGACCAATTCACCATACCAACAAGTAGGTACGGACTGAAAACATTGGTCGCTTCCAAACGGTATGCGTTTGTCTCAAAGTTCAATACTATATTAGTGATAGTTGTGACCTACATAAAAACATAAATACGCATACTACGAAAATACCGATCGGTATAAGTACATTAGAATTATTATAATAATATATTGAATTACAAATTACAAGATGAGTAATTATTATATAGATCATTTTTTACATGAAAATTATATTTTGGAACCGATAAACAAGAACCTTTATTATTCATAGGTTCCGGTTCTTTATTTGAAAAAAATTAACTGGTTCCGGTTCTTAAAATGCTTAACGGTTTCGGTTCTAGAACTGGTTATTTTCGGTTCGGTTCCAGTCCCTGGTATAAACAATGCATCCGAAAACATGGCGACTGATTTTAGTTCTTGTCTATCAATATACAGTCAATAGAAAAACATTAAAATCTATTGGATTACTCATCTGGTTTGATTGATCAACTAGTGAGTCGATGAACACATGAATACTGCAGTATGAACAAAGATGAAATTATAAAAATTAAAATATTCATATTTTCATTAAAAATCGCAATCGGCAAGGGACTATTATCTCATAGTTAAGGTAAAAAATCCATCTACCCGTCGTCTCGCGGGTCCCATATTCAGTGGCGATTATGCATAATGTTCAAAGGAGGGGGGGTGAAAACAGTATTTAATTAAAACAGTACATAATTTCTATTTTTGAAAAGACGAGCAAAAGTTTTGACCGCCCAAATAACTGACATTTTTCGATTTAACTTAATTTCAAAATTAAGCTACGTAAGTTTACTATTTATATTAGGTCAAGGCCACTCGTGGTGATTGAACAGCCAATAATACAATATTTCAGTGTGAATAACTGCAGCGTTAAGGTTTTCTCAATATAACTGATATCTGTTGAAACCAATCGGTCAATCTTCAATCTTAATATTGTTTTACGAGTAAATCCACCGTTCACCTTCAATTAATTGTTTTTTGACGTAATCAACGTATGGTAATCATGATTAAAACGAAAAATTTTCTCAAGGAATTTATAAATACTTTGGTATCAAAACAAGAAATTCGAAAATTTACAGATACGGTGTCGGTGCTGTTATGCAAACTAACTCCCAAAGAGTGTGACCCCTCTTATAACTGCCACGGCCCATATTATAGAGTTTTCGAAAAACATTATTACCTACTTAACTATATTAAATCATTCTAGATAACATTATTATAATAGTTTGTCAAAATTTGTCATAAAATGTGTGAACAAAATTATTAATATTCCAACACTTATTTTAAAGTTATTTAAAACTTTCGTGAAGTTATTATTATACATTTACGAAATTAATGCTGGCACTAAACGAACGAATTCTGTTGAATATTTCCAATTAAATATTAATACCATCTTCGATTTTACAAATTTATTTTCTCCCTAATAAAGTCTATCTATCGATCTATCGATACGCGCCCATAACATTAGACATAAGTAAGTAATAATTTATAGGTATGATTAAAAACGCCAAAATATACTTGTGAATACATAATATTGTATATATATTATATAGGTAAATAATCTATTTAGTCGATTTAGTTCAATTAGTCGTCAAATATTCCGTGCGTTAAAAACACTTCCGTTTCGTTTCATTCAGTAAAATAATTGAATAACCAGTTATGATTTTTTTTTATAAATATAATATATTACATTATAATAATATGTGTTTTTGTGCATGTGTAGTTATTATAGATAAGTATTATGTATGAAAAATTAAAATAAGAGAATGTATTTTAACGGAAAATACGTCCAATCAAATTTTCAAATTTAATCAAGGCGTACATTACTATTATTATTATTATTATTATTATTATCATTCATCATCATCATTTTTATATTATATCTACGGATTTCCTATGAAATAAATTATTTCATAAATTAGAAAAACGTGGTATACCCGATTTTTAAGAATTTTTGTATAGGCAATTTTTATGAAATTATAAAATGAATGAAAATTGAACAAGTTAAAAATATTTCAATATATTTTTTAAAGTTTTTTTAAAAATAGTCATTTGTCAATACCATTTTTTATTGTTGTGTTATCACGATATTTGTTTAAAAAAAATATGTTCGTGCATTTTTAATTTTTGTGAACTTAAAAATATCGTAAAAAGATTATAGAAAAAATAGATTATATAAAGAAAAACAATATCAATAACGGAGCCGACTTTTTATATATGTTTTAAATTAAATTAAAAATTTAAATAATTTAATCTAATTTTTTATTTTTTTAAATAAAACCATAAACTTAAAAAATTAAAATATCAATAAAAAGCTCCGTAGAGCATTTGATAATGTTGTTGTTAGCTATAATTTGTTTTATTTCATATTTCTAATGTTTTTGTTAGTTAATAAAAATTAAAAATGCCAATGCAAGATTTTTATTGAAAATGTGTGGTTACGGCGTCCTCTTAATGCAATCTCGTTATAATAATAAACACTAGGATATAAAAAATAATCTCGTCTATAAATTTAGTAATTTGTACATTTACTCTGATATTACAATTGACAAAATTATAATACAAATTCTGAATATATATTTTTTATATTATTAATATTATTTATTAACTCAAAATAACCAATTGGTTAGCCAGGGAAAGCAAATGCGGGTGTAGCATAGTTTTAACAAGACATAATTCGTAATTCAGCCGTAAATCTTTTTTTTTATCAGTTAACCGTATTCAACCAGTATTTATGTTAAAATCATTAAATTTTTTTACAATACAAATTTTTAATTTTATATAAAAAATTAAGAATATATGTATCTGTGTTGTAGAGTTTTTTTTTTTTACAACCCTACTCAAAAATTTGTAATAAATACATAAAAAAACCAAAAAGAAGATAAATTTTAATAAATGAATAAATCTTATTGTATTTATGCCATCGCGAAAAATTTTCACGATTCTAATATGAATACTGTTTGAATACGGCTATCCGGCGCGGCGTAAAACATGTTTTTTTTAAATAAATATCGGGATTACACAATAATAAAAAAAAGTCTATTTTTAAAATATTTTAAATTTATTTGATTTTAATTTTTTCCAAAATTTTATAAAAATTGCCTTTACAAAACCCCTAAAAATTAGATTTTTATATTCTATTTTATTCTATATAGGCAATTTTTAGAAAATTATAAGAAAAATGAAAATCTAACAATTGAAAAATGTTTATATCCGTTTTAGAAATGAATAATAATTGATACTATTGTTATATAACTTTGTATTGAGGTTGTTTTTTATGAATTTATAAAAATTTTAGAAAATGTATCATAGAAAGACGAAACAAAAAATAAATATTAAAGAACAACGTCATCTAGTACGCTCTACGTAGCCATTTTGTAATATGTACATTTAAACACGTTTTATGTTTATAGTTATTAAAATACCCACTTTTTTATTTAATTTTTTAATAAATATTTTTAAAAAAATGAAGTATCGATAAAAGGCTACGTAGGACACTAGATAATGTTGTTGTCTATAATTTTTTATTTTTTATTTTTTATTTTTTTTTTTCATATTTCTAAGATATTTCAAAGTTGTTAAAAATGAGTTTTTCATTGAAAATTATTTGCGCCGACGTCCACTTAAGTGAACCAACTTACGTGCCACGGATCGGATGTGATTCTTTTTCAAAATAAGTACCTACATGTACGTAATATGCCTATACCTACTTCCGGTGTTCGATTTTTCACCGATTATTCACACAATATTTTAATAATATCTTATTAATATGCTGTTCGTTTTTTGTGATATAATAATTGTCGTTGCATGATAATGTGCTAACATTCTGTTTATTATTATTATTATTATTATTTATATTATTATTATTATTTGCTACTTCCTTTCTTCCTGCAATGGTGTTTCGATAAATTAAAATAATAATGACGGGTCTTGTGCGTTCACATTATTCCATATAATATTACACTATATAGGTATGCAATTATTATTCATGTTGAAACGCGCTAGTATGTCCGTAGTAGGTATAACAATATATATTTATAGATAATTTTAAAAATAAATCGTACGCGAAATGGTGTCTAAACTGTTTCTACGACAAAAAAAAAAAAAAAAAATAGCAAAATATACACACCGGTAAACAAAATTATTTTCCCATTCAAAAAAAATATCCGACTCTTTGATACGCCACTGATTTCCATTAGTTCCAAAAATCTTAAATATTATTTAACAATAAATTATCTACATTTTAATCAATTTTGAATAAGAACTCAAGTGTCAATAATATATGTATATATAATGTAATATGTACATTCCGTCACTTTGTTTTCGCTCTTTTCACTTTTGCATTTATGCTTTTACGTTCGTTCTTTTGTCAGGAGGTACATTATAAACGAGTACAGTTTAGACACATTACAATATAAATCATAATAAATAACATATAATCTGTCATATATTCTTTAATTTTACAGTAAAGAACACTCGGTCTATATTTTATTTTAATCAAATGCGTACAGTATCTATAGAACTTGTTTAGAAAACAATTGTCTTTAAGTATTCTAAAAAAAAAAAATTGATTCTGTCATGATTAGGTACAATATTAATCATTCGAAGCATAATTATTCAATTATCAATTAATTGATTAAATCAATTACAATGCAATTACAATGAATATTATAATATAGTCTGACTAAACAATTGATCGATGTATATAAAGGATTTGATGTATAATTAATTGAATTTTGTTCAAAAAATTAAAAATGACAGTAGACGGTCCCGATTTTTTTTTCTAAATATAATAATATCTATTTTTATTTTTATACACTTCATTTATATACTTTGTTATAATTTTACTATACTTAACTACATTATCTTAACATTATATTATCCACTTCAATTGATAATATTATAATAGCACCTTATATTATTAATAATTAAAACGATTCAAATAATTTTCTGATTCTGACTTTAGATTCTGAGTGAATCCAGGCAGCTAGTCATTTTACAATGATTTGATATATATATTTTATTCTATTCTTCTGTGAATGACTAATCCGGTAAATTGTCAAATCCGGTACCTACTTTAAGAAAACTAAAACGATAGAGAGCAGAAAAATTGGCTATTTCCCTGAAATTCCAAAAATAAAATATAATTATTCGTAAGTAATTATTTATCATTATTTTCAAATTTAATATAGCTGTGTCCATCATCAACCAACATATATCCTACCGGACGAACAAACTATACTTTCATCCCTTATTGGGCGGATTTTTTTAAACGATAAAAATATTTTCAAATGGGGAAAAAAGCAATGTTAGTAAGCAGTATACCAAATTATGTAACACGTAAATATTTTTTTTAAATTAGGCATTTTTTAATTTATGGTTTTCGCCTATTGTAATATTTTTGTAACTGATATACTATACCATTAATCATTGCCGTAGCCAGGATTGTGCGATTGGGGAGGGGGGAGGGTTGTTAAGTACAAATAAAATAATAAATATTTACATTTTTTGTTAGGTTCGTTGCTCAATGCTCATACTCTTATTGGACCATTCAAGGAACAGAATCAGTCTTCTTCTTCTTCTTCTTCTTCTTCTTCTCCTTCGCCGTTCTCTCCCAACTATTTGGGGTCGGCCACCATGGTCCTACACTTACACTTAACTCTATCTCCGCATCTTCTTCACTTACTCCCACCTTCCTCATATCACTCGCCATCACATCCCCCCTATCTCTTTTTCGGTCTTCTTCTCCCGCTCTTACCGTTAACATGCATTTCTCTTACTAATCTTACTGCCTCAGTCTCTTCCCTCCTTAATACATGCCCGAGCTATCTTAATCTATTCTCTCTCATTTTTTCTACTATCGAAGCTACCCCTATACTACCTCTGATATACTCATTCCTTATTTTATCCTCTCTAGTAACTCCACTCATCCACCTTAACATTCTCATCTCAGCGACACTCATTCTCTGTTCTATCTTTC
>JAIPRL010001839.1:0-71613 GCA_025469235.1 Pemphigus obesinymphae | reverse complement strand
ATACAATAAATTCTGCGGTGGCCGGTGATTTTGCTAAATTATTATTATTACAATGAGCAAGTTCAAAATGTATCATTATCATTTACAGAAAGCCGGTGATAAAAATCACTGCCAGCTGAGATTCTTTACCATGGAAAATCATGGATTAATAACTGATGCGCAATCCGCAACCAAAACACGTACTGTTGCCGTCATACCTATATATTTAGCCATGGCTAATTCAATCAATGGAAATAATCATCCGAACAATATCAACATGTTTTAATAGATCCCTTTCATTCTACGAGAAATACTACGACTAACGATTCTTAGGATAAATTCACTTTGTAAGTAATAAACGGAGAAACGGATTTCAATGTTTTTCAAATGGATACAATTAAACGTGAACGTATTAACTTTTATACGGACTAATAACTCGATGCTCGCGATTCTCAGTCTTCTGGGGGTGGACTCTAAATTATGATTTTACTTTATTTCGTATAATGGAAGATTCACCTATGCTACTTGAATCCAATAGAATAGATGAGACGTTTTCAGCTGATTTATTAAGAATACTCATATAATAACGTTATTTGCATATTTTTAAAGTTTGCTTTGTAACAAATTAGTTTATATAATATCATAATTTGTGAATAGATACACTTACCCTTATATAAATACATATTTTCTTTACAGTGAAAGGAAAGATAACCGATTCCTTTTTATTGCAAGAACGAGGTTAAGAACGAGCGCTTTTTTAAAAAAAAAAACCTGAATGAGTTCCTACTTAAAATGAACTCCGACAACATTAGTTACACGAGTGTAATAATAATGTTCAATTTTCCATATTCGTCAAGTAGGTAATAGAAAAAAAAGTCTTGTACTTTTTAGATTTTTTGTCGTTTAAAAATCATACATTTTCCGTATTTCAAATATAAAAAAAAAATAGCCAACATACTAGTAAAAAATATATAACTTTAAGTTATCTCAACATGCATTTTTTTCTTTAAATGGAAATTAAATGCATTATAAATATACTTTGATAATATTGTCAAAGATCTTTAAAAAAAATGCCATATTATTGTAGGTATCCATATTAATTACCAGTGAAATAAATTATACTGTCCAAAAAAAAAAGTTTATAATTTTCCTGTATAATCGAATGTTTAAATATTATAGTTATTAATATGGATAATTTCAATTCGAGAACAATGGCCAAAATAAAAAAAACAACTATCGATTAACTAAAAACACTTTAATATAAATTTGTTTATAATAAGTTATTAAATTTACATTATTTCACAACTGATCGACGAATCGTATAGAAATACCGTCCACGTACAAAACATGGTATAGCAAACGAACAGACAGAAATAGGTACTACAAATAACTACAATGGAAATGTCTAACAAATACAATATAATATAAATATAAATTCTAACGGGGGCCGAAATAATACTGGCGGTGAAAAATATATATAAAAAGTTATAATGATAAATCAGCTGGGGTCAAGTATAGATATATATATATATATATATATATAAATAAAATAATATAACAAATTATTCGGCGTTATTATTTACAAGAGAAAAAATATATAATAATAATAATAATAATAATAATAATAATAATAATAATAATTATAATAATTATAATCATGAAATAATAATAATTTGGGACTTGATGACACACTATAACTTATCGTCTGGACGTCGGCGGGGCCGGTGTATGTTGCATACAGCCTTCGACGTTCTCGGGCCAATCGCAAACGTTCTCCTTCGGGTTGAACACCAAATTCGACGGGCACGGCATGTGGTGTTTCCTCTCGCCCTCGCACATGTAGTACATTGTGCAATCAGCCTTGTCCGGGTGATAAGAAATGTGACCGTCCTCCTCTTCGCAAGTCACGGACGTCGCTGTGAACAATCGCGGAAATTCGGATTACAGAACTGTAGCCAATATGGCGTGCAATGGCAGGTGTATTTCCCCAGCTCCCCTCCCCACTTTTGAAAATGGAATCGACGATTATGGCATTCGTTTGTGCAGAAAACCCCACGAAGTTATCCCAGTTTTAAAGTGGAGGGGCCAGGGAAACGGCAGCTCCCCCCACTTGGGAAAATCGCATCAAAACTCGTGTCCATCGTTTGTGCTACGTTAGTGCTGTTTTGTGCCCGATTTTTAGCGTTTGTGCGGAAAACCCCTTAGAGCCACACCATTTTTTTTTAATGTAGGGGTGCATTTCCCCAGCCCCCCCCCCACTTCGGAATATCACATTGAAAATTATGTTTTTCGTTTGTACTATGTTAGTGCTGTTTTGTGCCCGGTTTTCAGCGTTTGTGCAGCAAACCCCACGAAGTTATCCCATTTTTAAAATTATATGCGATGCACACGATCGTTCTCATGATGATGTCTTGTTCTTTGCGTGGACATAGGTGTGTGTACTTTTTGTATATACAAATGTATGGTTATATACATAACATACATGTTATATACATGGAATGTGTCCCCACCAGGCTAAACGCTAACGGAGCGGATACATTTATAGCGGTCGCTTATCAAAATCGAATCATTACAACGTCCCGTTGTGCTAAAAATATGTCGCCTCCACGACTTTAGCGGTATATTTTGGTATCTGCTAATAACACGTCTACTGAGACGAATTATTCGTAAATTATTGATTAAATAACCTTGCGATTCACAAATCTAATAGATAGTTGGTCGATTATATTGATCGGGTCAGTATATTAATTTTTATCAATATTCAGTAATCATCGAATCATATAATTGGATTAACCGATGACAAGTGCTGTAATGTTTGGTTAGTACTATAGGTAACGTTGTAGTAGGTACTAGACTCGCCATGTAAACCTCACTTTAATCTAATAAATACAATTTATCTGGATTTTTTAATAACAGCAACAAAAATATAATTAAAATTATCAAAATTGAGTATTTTAACAAGTTTTATACTATTTTAATTTTTCCATGTTATATTTGGCTATAACTTTCAATGTAAGCAGAGAGACGTGTTTTTAAAAAATTTTTTTTAAATTCATCACATCAAATTACATATTTTTAATAGAGTTAAATTGAAAATATCATTCTAGTACTTACTCAACTGCATTTATGCCGTCAAGTCCTTCCTACGCCGGAAATTCCCAAATTCTAAGTGGTTTTAAAACAATTCGTTTAACTATGTATTTCTAAAAATGAATTGTATTTACATCTACAGTTTACACATGTATATTTAGACATCGGTATATATTACATTAATTGTTCTACGATGAGCAAAAAATAAAAGTTTAGAATCTATATAAAATTTTGGAAACCTTTGACTTGGACCATAAGACTTATACTGAATATTTTCTAAAATCGAAAGTACTAGGCTAGTACTAGTAATAAAAATAGAAATAAAGGAAGAAATTACTTTGTTACCTATGAATTTAGATATTTTTGATAAAGTGAGAATAATTTTTATAAACTGAGAATTCAATAACAGTTTTACGAAATGTAGTATTCCCGTATTCACTTATGTCTTATGGAGAACCAAAAAAATAAAATTATAAAATAAGTAGGTATCTTTATCAAAATTCAAATATTCGATTCCCCCTCACCCCACCTGTCTACTAATTATTTGTATATTACTTTAGTCGTATCAATAAGAAAATTCAGCTTTTAGGATCTTTGGAGTTAGTATGATATTGATAGAAAATCGGCTATAGATAGTAAGTACGTACCCTATGCATAGCATTTTTCGAATTTTTCAATAGTTTCCGTTAGAAAGTATGTACTAGACATTTTAGATTTCAGAAATTGAAATACAATTTTATTATATTTTTTGGCTACTAATTTGCCATATTTGAGTTATTGTAATTTAACAAACTGTGTATATGAATATTCTTATAAAATGTATACTGACATTTTAGATTCTGAGCGTAATGAGGAAGCTAGTGGTTTTACAATGAACTGTATGTTTAGTATGTTTAATTTTTTTTTCTCTGTTAATAAATTGTCGACCAGATGGAGTAGAGGTGGAGCTTTGGCGATGGTACGAATCGATAGGAAATCGATTTTAGATCATAAACTCAATTTGAGGGGAGCTTATTAATTATAGATTTTGATATTTTGATATTATAATTTTTTCTTACACAGAATTCCACTCAGAATCGTATTATTTAATAAATCCACCCACATCAGTATTCTAGTCGTGGTGCGAAGTGTTTTCCTTGCTTTTTTTAAATTATCATTATGAATTATAATTATATTTTCGTGTATATTTAAATAATTTGTTATTTTGACTATTTATATAAATTTTAAACAATATAGGTAACCTGTCAAAATGTACTCACGATCTTTAGTTGTGTAAACAGCGTTTCTTCCTGTAGCTTCATACGGTCCATCGTAATCCAATTTGACGGTGTATCCCTCGAGTTCTTGTTTCATAGCATTGATTAATGGATATTTTCCAGTACCACAAACACCACGGAAATCATCCATATCCACAGACCATATCATAACTCCTCCAAAACCTTCATCCTTCAACCATCCCATCTACAAAATTATAAAAAGGTTTTTTTTCGATATTTAGAGTTAGATATACAGAAACACAAAATGAATTATTAGAAAAATATTATAACATAGTATATTAATATTATACCTTAGTTTTCAGACTTCTTTCATCGTCAAAACCGATCCACTGATCTTTTCTATAAGCGAAAGGCACTTGTTGCTCATTGTCCCAAACAAGTGTGGTATTTTCCACGTGTAAAAAGTCACACACCTAAGGCAGTTAAAAAGTTTATAAATTACTATAATCGTACAAAACAAAATTATACGTACTTCATAATACGCCATGAAACCAGCTTCAGAAGTATACTTTCCAGCTATACCACCACCAGATGCAGGTGCCCCAATATCAAACTTAGCCGGATCGACTAACGTAAATGACCTTCCGTAAGTCGGCATTCCGATCATAAGTTTTTCTTTGGGTGCCCCTTGTTTTACCCATTCTCTGGCACTGTAATCCTATAAAATCGAATATAGACATTATATAAATAGATTATAATATGATATAAATATTATAGAACATTATTATTTATTATTTTACTTACCACAGTTAGCTTCTTTTGATAGCTTGTAGCACTTTCTAAAGGATACAGTGGACTGTTATGTCCTACTTGACGTTCCCATTGTCCGTGGAAATCGTACGTCATCACATTTATAAAGTCTAAATACTTTGATATTTCAACAACGTCATACCTAAAAAGTTAAAATGAATAATAATATTCCTATCACTTGAGTTAAATTTATATTACTCACCCAGCAGCAATTGCTTCAAAACTAGCCGGTACTGCTGCAGTAAGTAGCAGCCTCGGAAGACCAGAACTCTTTGATTCTCCTTCGAAGGCCAATCGCAATTCTTTCAATAGATTAACATAAGCTGCCTTATCATCTGCTCCTCTGGGGTACTCCCAATCGACATCCAAACCGTTGAATTTGTGTTCCCTGAGGAATTCGATGGCTTCATAAACAAACTGATTCATACGGAATACATTACCAGTCAGTTCTTTAAAAGGCGTTGATCCAAATGCCCAACCACCAATAGCCAAAAGAACCTAATGCAAATAATATATAATGTTTAATACGCCATAAAAACATGTTATTGATCAAATTAAATATTTGTACTTTAAGATTAGCATTTTTCTCACGAAGTCCCATCATTGCTTTGTATTGTTCGGTATCCTTCTCATCAACAAATGTTAATTTGAAATCTTTTAATGATCCAAATGCGTATAAAACGTGAGTACATAAGGAAGGATCAATGTTATCTGGGGTGAACTTTCCAGCGCCAGGTCTCTTAATAGACCAGCTGGTCATATAACACATAACTTGAGGAGCTCGTACTGAAACAAGTAAAAAAAAAAACATTATAATCGTTCACGTTGTTTTTAGGGTTAAAATGCTTACCGTTCATGTCGATTACATCTGTTTGTATAGCAGTAGATGCTTGGATTTTAGATGGTTTCACTTTAGCCAATACTTCACTGACACTTATTTTAATAGGTGATGGCTTAGTAATCGTTTCCGCGGTAATTGTATTTGCTACCTTTGACCAATCGATGTCTTCCTTACCTCTTTTTATACCTCTGAGCTCTTCTCTATTATAATAAATAAACAGAGTAAATTTTGTTGATTTTTAATATTTATTACTTTTCACACAAACCTCATGGCACCAATCAATGGGTACTTCACATCTCCACCACATGCAGTACCAGTAAAATCATCCATATCCACTGTCCACACCATAGCACCTGCGTATCCATTGTCTTTAATCCATTTCATTTTGTTCCTAATCGATCGTTCGTCATCGAATCCAATCCATTGATCTCCGGAAAGTGCATATGGTACTTTCATTTCATCGTCCCACACGTAAGTTGCACCATTTCTCAGTATTTCACAAATCTATAATGTTAAACAAACGTTTATAATTTGACCAATAAACTATTTACGAATTTAATTAATTAATAGTTATACCTCGTAATAAGCTAAAAATCCTGCTTCTTTCGTATATTCTCCGGCTTTACCTCCTCCCGATGCCGGTGAGTTGACTTTGTAGTTGGCCGAATTAGACAAAGTGAATGTCCTGCCATACGTCGGCATACCTATAACAAGCTTATCTTTTGGTGCACCCATCTTGGTCCATATGGAAGCGGCATTGTCAACGCTCAATTGTTTACGCCACTCGGAATCAGATGACGGGGCGTATAACGGAGCGTTATGACCGGTTTCTCTTTCCCATTTTCCGTGAAAATCATACGCCATCACGTTTATAAAGTCCAAGTATCTATAAAATCGATTTCGAAAATTCAGCATTCAAAATTCAACTAAATTCAAAAGTGTCTAAAGATGCACTCACGAAGAAACAGCTGGTACATCGTAACCGCCTTTAATGTTATCAGGTCCGACAGGTACTGCAGCGGTTAACATTAAACGAGGTTTTTTCACTTCCTGCGCTTCGGCTTCGAATGCTTCTCTGAGTTCTGAAATAGAATAAAATCCATATTAAATTCTTTGTAAATATAAAGTATACACTTCTCGATTGTCACGTTTTAATCCGTACCTTTCAGTAAATGTACAAAGTTCTTTTTGTCTTCCGGTCCTTTCGGGTACTCCCAATCCAGATCTAAACCATCAAAGCTACGAGCGCGGAGGAAAGGTATGGCGCTATAGATGAAAGTTTGTCTTGCATATCGAGTAGCCGACATATCCTTAAATTTCTGCGTGCCAAACGACCAACCACCTGGGAAAAATACAACATATTATTATTATATTTCCTTCATCACCAATTTTTATACATTTTGGTAGCTTGGAATATTGGTATATTGGTATATTTACATTTTTCAAGTGATCATTTTTAAAATTAAATTTTACAGTATATTTGATATCACGTAAAACAACTTTTCATTTACTGGGTTTTCTTCATAAATGGACTTCTTGTATTACATTTATAATATTAATCTTATTTAAATCGCTTATTGTATTTAATTTGTTCTTATATTAATCTTATCTTAAAATATGTGTTGATAAAATGTTGACATAAAAAGTCGATTGAAAGGATTTGAATGGATTCCAAACTCTTTCATGCTAAGCCAGTGATTTTTCGATATTTTATATTATAGTGATGAGATGGGATTCACCGGTGGAAATCATCGTGTCTAATGACGCATAGAAATGTAATATAAAATATACAATTCAATTTAAAGTTATTGCCATAGATAACGCACGTAGAGCTGAACAGTATATATTATTATTGTTGAAGGTTTGTCAAAATAAAATTAATGTCGTGAAGAAATAATAATAATAATAATAATAATAATAATAATAATAATGTATGAAATACAAGCGGTCAAGATCGACGCGATGGGATCTAATACGCCATAACCTTATATCATATTATTATTATTATTATATTTTACGATAAAAACGTTGTATGGCTACATACCGACATCCATTTGATTCAGTAAAATACTAAAATAATCAATATTTTAACCTTTTAATATTATAATGTTAAGAGGACGTCAAAGCCATAAATTGTCAATCAAAAACTTGCATTAGCACTTATAACTTTTATCAACTTACATAAATCTTAGAAAAACAAAATAAAGTACACATAAAAGATAACAATGTTATCTAGTTCCCAACATAGTGTAAAAATGTATTGATATTTCAATAAAATATAAATACCGATTTTTTTTAACAACTCATAAAACGTAGCAATGCACATCTCAAAACTAAAATAGTTATGCAGGGCACTAGATAAATATGTATTGTTATTTATAAATTATTTTTTATTTATTCTTTCTACTATCTATGATGCTTCCAAGTTCATAAACGAGAAATACAAATTTTCATTAACTATTTGTAAATACGTAAGAACCAGAGATTACATATAATTTAGGTACTTTTAAAATGTATTTAAATAGTTTCAACTACTTGATTTTCATTTATCTTGAAATATTCTTAAAATTGCCTAGTATATAAAATTTCTTAAAAATCGAGTGTGAAACGTCCTCTTCAAATAAAAATTAACAAATTTATTAATATATTTAAAATAAAAATAGATTATTCTAGATCTAGATTAGTCTAGTTTCAATCATAAGTTATCATCAGAATACAAATAAATAATAACAAAATAAAAAAAGACACGAAAAAAAATACATTGAGTACATTTTAAATAATAATAAACAAATTATTAGTCGATGACTATAATAACATAGATAATATATTAAAACAGCTATTAGAAAATTATGAATAATTGTCTAATATGTATTGGACATTAGTAAATATCATTATCTTTAAAATCGGTTTGGTTATTTAAAATATTATTAAAACTATTATGTTTTACTTTATTATAAATTAGTAATTATTCTAATTGAATTTATTTATACGCTTTTATTATTTTTAAAACACGTACTTTATTTTTAATATTATACCAAATGTAATTTTGATAACTTATGTATTCGACAAACTAATAGATATTTATATCAACTGTTAATGATAATAATGATAATTTAAAAAAACATCCCAAGTATATAAAAATCGTGTTATTTAATTTTAAAACAGGTCTTAAATCAAAAAATCTATTATTTACATTAAAATCTTTTTAAGATTTTATTTAGTGATAAATATTATATTTATACTATATACATCTCAACTAAAACTGTAATTCTTATAAAACGTATATGTATAAAATATGACTAATAATTATTATCTTCAAAACCTGTTTTTTAATAAATATATATTTGAGACTTTTACCTAAATTACAAATATGTGTACGTATACACCGTTTGATAATTCCGATTTAGCATAATTTAAAAGAAACATTTGAATATAACATCATAATATACTTTATTTAGTTTACAAAATAATGAAAATATCGTCAACTATATAATAAGTTATGTTATCCTCAACTTTGTTAAGTAGTTTACACAAGTTAGTTTTTTTTTACTATAAAATCGTAGTTAAAAAAAATTTGTTCTAACTTAAGATAAAAGTTTAATATATTTGCAGTCCTAATAATTAGTTAGGAAAGTTTCATGGTAGACAAACGTCTTTATAGAGGCCGCAATACCGACGTGAAAAACTAAATAATCACTGTGAGTTTTTGGAAAATCAGATTTCAATATTATGAAAATATTTTAATTCATCGATTTGTAACATATTTTTATTAAAATAAAAAATAACATTTAACTTAACTTAGTTCTGATATTTTGTTAAGTATCTAGTTTTCAAAAAATATGTAATTTGTCCATCCGGATTTTTGATTAATTGATTATTATAAATCATGTTTTAAATATTATTTAACTTTTATTTTAATAATATGCTTTAAAAATGTACTTTAACTAAGTTAATAGTTAAACTTAGTTATAATTTAACTTTGACGAGTTTAGCCATTAGTTAATTAACGTTTAACTTCAACTAAAAACTGTTCATGAACATGCAATACTTGTCATTATAAATTATTGGAATACAAGTATATATTTGGATACAAGTATTCAAATGTATTATTAAAGTGTTTTTGAAGTATTTTTCATAAAATTAAAATACATATTGTAAAATAAATTCAATTTTATACTTTTATCAAATTTCCCCAACAGTTTTCACAAATTCAGAACATAATATTTAATGATGCTGAATAATAAATTATAACGACTACAGATAGAGTCATATTATTATGTTTATGTGAAATACGAATTAGTTGGACGTCTTAATGCGGTATACATAACCAATATAAAATGTAATCTATGTACATTTATAGTTTAAAATATTGTATATTGTAGATTTATTTAAATTGAATGCTTTTTAAAAGTAAAAAACTCATAAAATATAAAAATTAATATATTTAAAAAGTATTTTAAATAGCGTTCGTATATATATATATATACACACACACACATTATACACTCACCCAAAGCCAATAGGGTTTTCAACTTGGGGTTAGCTTTCTTCAGGTTTTTTATCCTATCGTACAGTCCGACCTTGCCGTCTTTGCTCTCGTCGTTTGATTCGAACGACGACAAACGTCCTTTTTTCAGCCACCCGAATGCGAATATGACGTGAGTGCATAAGTCCGGGTCGATGTCTTCGGGTAAGTATTTACCGGTCTTCGGTCGGTATTGCGACCAATTTGTGTAATAACAAACGATCTGAAACATAAAAACCAACCCATGTAAAAATTTTACCTCGAGAATTTTCTACAATTATATCCCCGAACCTTGACGCCCTCCCAGTAACGCGGAGAAAGCTCATATACATAGAAAACAATACGAAAATATCATAATAATAATAATAATAATAACACGTTGATACAAAAGGGCAGGCGTGTTCGCGTGTATTAATTATCGTACCTACGTAATTTCATTTGTTTATATTATGTTTTTTTTTTTTTTTTTAACGACACCTTAGACAAAATACATCCTTGGCATTTCACTGTAGATACTCCGAACCGTGTGACGACG
This sequence comes from Pemphigus obesinymphae, assembly GCA_025469235.1. Taxonomy (NCBI): domain Eukaryota; kingdom Metazoa; phylum Arthropoda; class Insecta; order Hemiptera; family Aphididae; genus Pemphigus; species Pemphigus obesinymphae. The sequence goes on along the minus strand of JAIPRL010001839.1, from coordinate 60,616 downwards.
AGCCTCAATAATTTAAAAAAAACTTAAACGCGCAGAGACGGAAAAAAAATTATTTTGCAAAATAACAGTCATATTATTATAATATGTCGCGGGCGAGTGTTTTATTGCGTAAATAATAATTTTATACACATATAGGTAATGGTGGTATTATGCACGTTATATGCAAATAATGAATGTCTTTCTTAGAGGAATCCTGCAGGTGTTTTGCAATATTCATGACGACAATCGTGTTCATAGTTCACGTTTAGCGATTTACTAAGCGTTTCTCGATTTTATGAATTTACACGATCCCGTCGGTTCAATGAAAGAGAATAGAATTCAATTAAATCGAGCGTTTATCGTACAAAAATCGCAACATCAAAATAGTTTCGCCCTCATACGACACCTCAATAATTCAATAATTGCGTAACGAATATTCATTAACAATGACCTCGGCGTACCTTGAGAATTGGTTTCATTTTTACTCGCGATGATTATTTGATGTTGACACGTTTAATTGATATACACAGACGCGTAGACGGTATATGCATAAACGTGTAATTGTTCGACTATAGTACACCTATTATGTATATTATTGGTTAATGGTTATTACCACATTTTTTCATATTTTATAATTAATTCTTCCTTGAACGAAATCGACTTTTGAAAGTATAAACATAGAGTTTTATAACATATGTTTTAATCAACCGCGGTTCTCGATAATCAGAAGTCGATAGAACTGATAATAAAAAATTATAACAGATAAGTACGAAAAACGAATTTTTTCAAACAACTAAAAAATTTTTTAAAAATGATTACACGGTTACCATTTCTGAATTGGTCGAATATGTTTTCCAATAACTCTTATTTCAAAATTAGTCTTCCGTTCGATTGCTAAAAAACATATTTAATTTCATTAAACTCATTGGCCAATTATAACTAGGACATGTTATTGTCGAAATAATATATCTTTGCGTCATGAAGTCGTCAGTTGAATGAGAGTATATTTTTTTCAATTCAAAATCACAATCGCATGCCCTTCAGATGGTTTAAAGTATATAATAATATATTATATACAAGTAGGTACTTAATAAATATTTTTTTGTCAATTCCGTCAAGAAAGGATTACATTTCCTGTCCTGTCATAGATGGCCATTCTTGCGTTTGCCATTTACACACAAAAGGTTTTTTTTTAATCTTACGGACTGGAAGCATATATCTATACGTATGTTACAAGACTTCCCCTGCCCAATCATTGAATAGAATTTTATGCACGTCGATTCTGTCAGTATACAATATTCGCCCGTTCAATAATCACCGAAGGTCTTTGGGCTAATTTTATTGTTCTAAAATATAAATATTATATATGTATCGAAACGTAATATATATTATACAATTTTGCACATTGTTATGTTCCTCCCTTTCCCTAAACGGGAAACAACAGTGCTTCGTCCTTCAGCCCGTGGTCGCATTTTTATCTCGTATCCATCTATGGTTTATCGCCAATAACATTACCTCCGGACAGATTAAAAGATATATCGTCACTAAATCATATGATAAAAGTAAATTATTTCTCCAAATTTTCTTACTCGCCAAATTTCAAAGGTTTTTAAACAAATCTTCCCAGAAAATATGACTGTAATGTCATAAACTATCTCAGAGACATCCTCTGACATCACCTGCCAAAATAATGTACAAGAGAAGATTCCAATTACAAACTCCGAGACTCCCAAACTGAAATTACAACTTATTTTTGGGATGCCAAATGTAAACAAATCCATATATAAAAGTGAATTCGATAAAAAAATAATGTAATAACTGTAAAACAAGACTACATATTCTATAGTAAAAGCTTTAAGAGTGGAATATCTGGAGCATTGTGAATTTTACCTAAAATATAAAATATATAAAGAATATTAAAAATAAATCTAATGTCAGTCTGACAATCCCTCGTAATATGATTTAAACATATAAATACTCTTGTAAACTCCTCAAACAGTTTGATTGTTTGGAATTTATTTTGTCGTGAAATTTAAAATATTGTGTATGATTCTAACAAGTTTCAAACCCAAAATCTAAATACAGAGATCGAAAAATAAATTAAAATATGGTTCACCTTAAGGGATCCTAGTTAACTTTAAAATCTGAAGTATGGAAAAAAAAGTTGACGATAATAATATAATATTTATATTCTAACATCACCAAGTTTTCCGTGTAATAGTCCACCACCGTCCTATATGATATGGCTATCGAAGTATTCTAAAGTAGACGCTATATGGACTCTTAACAAAACTCTATATGAATATTCTCAAAACCGTTCCATTACATTACAGTAATGTCCTGCACATATATCACAATATCGGAGAAAGGACTTTGTCAGGTATTATGTAAACTCCTTGGGCTAACTTATCATATATAATGGGTATTTTATATATATATACTATATAGGTACGTATGTATATTGGCAAAAGTATAACAATACATAATTAGGTTTATGATTGACGTCACATTTTATATAATACTATATTTTATATAGAAAAAAACTACTTATGACGTGTATTGAAAGGCTGAAAAGATAGTGCCTACACGGGTTCCCTAAGATTACCCCACTGGACTAACAAAAACAAAATCATTGTCTTGCTTTGAGTAAAAAAGAACTTAAATATAAGATTTATTGAAAAATTCAATTAAAACCTTGTATCCGCCATCGTCATGGTTGTCTTTGACCGCGTGTTTTTCTGACGATACTTCGGTGCCCGACTTCCTGGTAGCAATTCGATTACGCAATTTAAACTTGTTCACTGAAGCTGACGTCTCCATGTCTACGGCTGTAGAGGTGACTACAGCCGATGAGTCCGACGAGGATGCTGAAGACGAATCTGAAACTGGTGAATTTTCTTGCTGCAATTTGTTGGCCGTAGGGCGTCTCAGTCTTCTCCGGATAGCTAAAATCAAAATAACATCTTAAAAATTTGAAACAATTATTCTATTGCAATATATTCGTTAATTTCTACTAAATATCCTATATGCAATCAAACATAAACATTTGCAAGGGGACAACTTGAATTAAATGTCTCACATTTTATTATGATACGAATTTGTAGTTTGAGTTGCACAAAACTGGAAAACTCAGGCTGCTGTAAAAACTGATATTGGACTAACGTTTTAGAGGCTAGATTATTGGGTATATGTGAATTGTGAAATTTGAAAGCAACGATAAATCATCACATTCAAAACGGTTCTTATCAATACTAAGTTTACTAAGTTTGACCTAAAATTATTATCCTTAAAAAACTTATAAAATACTTGATAATATACAATTTAAATGCTAATAAAAATAATTGTCCTATCTAAGTATTTAAAAATATAATAATCTAAATGACAAAAGGAGAAACAATTATATTTACTCGTTTTTGTGTGAGATTTATACTACCTAAGTATATGAATAGATAAAAGATAATTTATATTCTACTAAATTTTGTCAATGATTAGTTTACAAATAAATTATTGTCCGATTCAAAGAACTTCAAACGTATCATAATATTATCTGTTTTGTGTGCATCGTAGTCTACACTTATAACCGTCAAAAATGCAAAAAATTGTAAGACCCGTTATAAAGTTGACTAAAAAACATCATAATAAAATATATGATTTAAACTAATGGCTGACAGTTAAATGAGATTCTCGTTTATAATTGTGTAAGCCAGACATAATATGAGTATTTATTTTTATTTTTATTTTACATTGTTCTTCATCTTGACTTACAGAATTTATTCCATAAATAACTTCAGAATATTTGTAATAAAATATTAAAGTTCTTTAATTTATATACGTTTTAATCCAATACTAAATTGTAACAAATATTTTAATAAATTAGTTATTCCAAAATTCGAATTAATAAAACTGGTTAAAATTTTTCGGGTTTCAGTTACAGGGTTAAAAAACAGTTTACACATTTTTCGGATTACACGGGTTTTCAAATAGAGTAATTGTAGTAATGGAATTTCTCTAGTCTAAATATTTGAAAAATATAAGACATTATAACATTAACTCGTTATTATAATACACTGTCGTTTTAAAACGTTCAATTACAAAATAAACAGGTAATAAATCACTTAAGTACATACACCTTTTAAAATGATTTACTGTAGTTCAATTCGAAAAATTTACAAATAACTATAGAACGCGGTTTGTGTTCCAATTTATTTAAAAAAAAAAATTAAAATTAATAGTAACAGTTACCATGGTTTATGGCGAAGATGACCATGAACCAATTAGATTTATCAAAAACAAATCAGATCAAAACTTAGAAACGTGGCCTTGTTAAAATATTGTTAGAACTTACTTTTCTACTGAATTATGTATTCAGAATCAATTAACTAGAGCGTGGGAAGGAGATTAATTGTTTTTAACGTCCACTGAATGTGCGATATATAACGTAGGTGTTAGTCATCAGTTACTTTAGATTTATCGATTTCCAGTATTTCAACTAGAGCTTTTACTTTAAACTGTTTTTCTTCAATAAAACGTATTAAATTATACAGAAATGTACCAGTTTTCCTTGAAATTTTCTTTTTTATTTATACCAGCATTCGATGTTATAAAAGTACCTAAAATTAAATACATCAATAATTGTACTAAGTATTTTCTACTAAGCTTATTTGAAATTAATGAATTAAATAATCAATGCGAATTGACAGTCTTCTTAAATTCCATTGAATTCATAACCAATCTACAGACTAGGTGGAAAATTATAGAACTTTTGAAAAGGCAGATAAATCAACTGCTTTATTCGATGTAAAACGAATTGGCATGACATCTACCCAAAAGAGTGATAAACTAGAGGGTAGAAATCGAAAATCGAAAACCAAACAAAGCCAATTTTCAATCTCTGATTTCAGATCCACTTAATTAGCTCTGAGAGTTAAATTTCGTATGTCTTTCATCATTAGTGCATTGGACACTCGATTTATGAATGCACTGGTATATTATTATCTACTGATAATAACAGTTATTATCAGTTACTAAAGTACCAGTTACTGGTTGACACTCATATATATATATATATAATATATCCATATAATTTTTAGTATAGTCGACACATTGAATTAGACCACTATCAATCATTCAATTAAATTTCCAAAGTATTTTGTTCAACAATTTTGATTCAAACATAACTTTCACTGTATCCCTTTTTTCTCAATGATTTCTTCCTTGTTGAAGTATGCATTTTATAATCATGTTACAATTTTATGATTGCGAGATTGGTCATTATTTTAAATCTATCAATTGGCACCTCATGATCCCTATTAAAAAAATGTCATGCTCGTGATATACCTTATACCATGACGTGATTGAACGATTTTTGCAGATAACAATTTAAACGATAGCAACCGGTTAAACTGCAGCTCATTGCAAAAAATGATTCGATTCGACAACTACAGTAATAGATCTCGTTGAGAAATAATTCGGTCGATAATCTAGTTTAATAGGAAACACAATCAGAGGTGAACCCACATAAACGTGTGTATATAATATAGGAATATTGGGTAACCATCGCCGCCGGGAGCTGGTTCAGCTGGTCCGACGAGTGTTACCTATCAAATATAATATATGCATAACGTATATGGATAAGTTTAGATCAGCTATCGGAGACGATTGTACAATTGTAGCGTATATACAGTGTGTTTACGTAAATTTATTCAGTGAGAATTCGTTCAATTTCAATTGTGTTTTCTTGATAGTCGTAATTAATATAATAAATATTTATTTTATGAAAGTCAGAAAAAATGTTAAAAATAATATATAACTTTTGTTTTAAAATGCATCCCCCAATTTACACTCAACATTTGTATACTATCTATATTTCTTATCTTGGTAATCATTTACGAATATAAATGGTGGAATCAATATTCCAAGTAAAAAAAAAAACTTTCTTCTGTTCAGTTAATTTTATAGCTCTGCTATAATTCCATCATTTTTTAACTTAAAAGATAGATTCGACCAGTATAAAAAAATGTTTTAGCCGATATTGGTAGTAACCATTTGAAAAAACAAACGTTACATTGTATGAACATGAAACTAATTTTTATAGAACAATTTTTAATTACGTAAATATGTTTTTATAAAAAATTATGATCAACAAAAAGAACAGAAATTAAATTTAAAAAAATATGTAAGCACACTGTATATATGATATAGAACTAGGTAGAAAGAAACGAGAGCGTTGATGACAGAAAAACAAAAGTAATTTTTAAAAAAGTAAAAGGTGTGCAAAATAACCACTCGACGAAACTGGTTCCGCTCCACAGATTATTGTATTACTACGTCTGTCTACCTGTCTACACAATAATAATAATAATAATAATAATAATAATAATTTGTGTATTATCCAGAGATTATAATATATGAGTATATTGTGATAATGTGATAACCAAAGACATGCAAGTTTATGAAAAAAATTTATTTTTGAAACAATTTAAATTAAATTCACCCAAAAGACTTCAGTTAATAGTTTTCAAAAAATAAATTTCAAAATGGGGGAAAAATCAGTAAACATTAATTTTGATTATTATACTTGAATTTGTACTAAAATATGTAAAACTCCATATTACCGCCTCCTAATGTACTATCTTAACTGAATGCTTGAAAAATAAACTATAAAAAGATAAATAAATATCATAAATAATTAAAATAGTTAAGTTAGTCAGTGGCAAAAATAATTAATTGGATGACTTGAAAAATTAATTTTTAACATAACTTAACTTGAACTTTTTAACTAGTAATTAATGACTATTTCTTGTTTTCACTTTTTCAAGACATATTAAAATGAGGGGTCATCGTCTTGAATATTACAAAACTTTTTATTTTGACAAGGTCTCGGGGACGGTGTGGATTCATGTATCCTCAGGGCTTTCAGACAACCGATTATTTTGTTATCTACTGAAATTCCGACTCGTGTGTTCATAAATAGATAATATTATGACTTCCCCGGGGCGCCGCAAATCGGTAAAAATATAGGGCACCGAACAAGCACAATTTAAATTGGTACATTTTTCGTAAATTCATCAAACCTTAGAAAATATATATAATTATTATTACCAAATATTGTTTGTCTATTTATATGTATGAAGTACGGTATTTTGGCTTTTATGATATTTCAAGTACTTAAGATATTGAAAAATCTATAGGCATTAACGAGTTATTTTTTAATTAATTATCTATTTATTTATAGCTATTGCCTAAGTTACTGTTAACATAATTTAAAATGTATATAAATTAAAAATATGAATAAGGTTTTTATTTAAGTATAGGTAGGTATATATTATATTAATTATATTAATATTTTATTTAACTTAATTCTTACTTGTTTAGCCAAATGAAGTTACTTTTCTCCTTTTGAATTTTAATTTTTTTTCAAGTTAACCAATATTAAAAATAATATTAAACTATATTATACTTTGTGGTAAACAGAAATGAATTTTTTTTATGTAAATTTTTGCAAAAGTGGCTAATAAATACTTTAAAAGTTAGAGCTAAATTAAAAAGTTATATATTTTTCTAACTTTTTAACTTAATTAGCTAATTATTTATGTCATTAACTAATTGATTAACTAACTTGAATTTTTATTGTATTAACCATTCGTTTTATAGTTAACTTTTATAATTATTCAGTTAAGAGGACGCTATATACACCTGATTCTTAAGGGATTGTCTATAAAAATGTACGTATTTATGTAAAAATAAAATGTACGTATAAGAATTTCAAATTTTTAATTATTTTTTAATTATTTACTGTATATGGTTATGTGTTTAAACCAAATTCCGCAATAAATAAATTAATCAATATTTTTGTATATCATTTTTAAATATAATACCTTTAAAATATTTTTTATATAATTTATTAAGACAAATTGCATTTTGAATTTCAAAATGTACCTCTCGACGGTAAAAATTACTGTTAGGGTCGCCGTCGGAATATATTATAATACAATATTAAACTTAAATCTAAATTAGAACATTCTAAACCTAGTGAGAACGCGAATTTTGTAATAAATAATAACTGTTTAAAATGACAATCGTGACTGTCATACCCATGAGCTATTTTATGAAAATTGTATAATAAACTCATTATTCTGGATGGAAATTTCATCATATTATATTGTAATATCCTAGATTTTTTTTAAATATAATATAATATACTATTAATAATTATAAAAATATTGTATTTTTACCACATTAACTCGCATAACTAACCGATTAAACCTACATAATTCACCGTGACATAATTGTATATCGGTGATCACAGATGCTCTTATGTATCTAAACCAACAGTTCCTTGGAAGATGAAACAATTTATTTTAATAATATGGCGAAATTGAAAAATATTTACATAGCAGATTTTGGATTTTTTTTTTCTTTATTTTAAAATAAAACTTTAAGATGACGCTACACTATGAAAATTATTCTGTAGTAACACACATAGATTTTGTTACAGTTAAATGTAATTGAAATATAATTTAATTATCTATTTAGTTTTAATATTGTATTGTTTTTAATTATTGAAAATTATAACATTTTGACTAAAGAATCGATTACCTATTGTAAATATAAAATAAGAGCACTTACTCGAAAACCCGTTTGGGAAAATTTAGAGAAAGTAATTTTCTTTAATTTTATACCCATAAGGTAACACTATACTGCATGTTGTAGACATTTGCTTACATTCTGATTTTATTTGAAAAAACGGTCTTTTATTCATATTATTTCACTAATGCGCATTGTAGATATTTGTCAACATACCATGTTGTATATCGATATCATTATTTTCATAACTACCATGGTTACAATATTATTTATTGTAATATTTATATCAAATGTTATATTTTCACTATTACTTTTACTATTTTATCAATGGTCTAGTTCCGATATGTTTATCGTGTCTACTGACAAACTGTACAAAACAAACTAGAATTAAAAAAAAAATATTTTCTAAATCATTATTGTGAGTATTATTAATTAAAACCATAATAATTATTACAAAATATATAACTCTTATCGTGTAGTTTACATTTTTCGGTTTGTAATTTTTTGGATACTGCAGTGTGCGTTAATGGAATTTGAAATGAAGGACGAAGAAATTCGAGAACTTTATTACTTAAATTTTGTATTTTAACAGTTTACACAAATAAGCATTTTATTTTGATTTCATTTTGTAGATAAATTACGTTAAGTATATAAAATATATCTAGGTAAAATCGAAATATTATAAACAGTGTTTATTTCAGGGGGAGACAGGTGAAGAGGGGATAGTAATACCCCCGGGAGAAAAATGTATACCTCCCTCCCATATGAATGCTTTCATATCAAAAAATAAAAATATTTTCTCTAACACACACTGATGACGATTGGTTACATACCCTTAATAATTTAAAAAAATAGTTATAAAATAATTAAAATAGATTTTTTAAATTATTTTATCCAGAGTCAGAGTTAGTATCTAATTTCATAAAATAATTTTTTTTTTTAATTACAAAAAATCATGCAGTTTAGGGCATATTAATGATTTACTGCAGTCATTACGGAAGTCACAATTCTTGAAATATAATGAGGTGTTTTTTTTTAAACAGATTTCAAGATTACTCAAAAATAAAACTGGGATTTTTATGTGACATCGTTTAAATTACTTAAAATAAAAATTATTTAGTTGTAAATGTCGACTTTTTAAAATTAGGTTAATATGATAATATGTTCGCAGCTATATTATAAAACCTCTTAAAACACGGTGTCCTCGATTATTGTCCCCATATTTCTCACAAGCAATATATCAAAACCCTACGCAGAATTTAAATTATGGCACATTGGTAAGTTTGGAGTTTAAACACTAATTATAAAATTGAACAACAAAGACAAGTCAGAAAAGTCCACTTTGCTAGCGTACTAAATTCCCGGTTTTTAACGTATTTTAAACAATATAAAACAAAATGAATAATATCTGTCACCCTATAGTAACCAAATCAACAAACAAATAACTATATGTACTAGCAACTATGGACGGACAGACCCAACGGAGATGTAAGACGTACAAGTAAGAGGACGTCGTCGCGCCTGCATTTGCTGTCTCCGCCCATCTAATGGGCAATATAATTACCAATTTTGAAAAAGAGAATATTTTCCAGAAAATGACATGTCCTTTTTGTAAAATATTTCGTATCAAAGAAATTACAACGTTTTAAGTGTTTTTCTTCTTTTAAAACGCTGTAATTTCTTTGATAAACAATATTTTACAATAAAGTTGATGTCATTTTCTAGAAAATAATCTCCTTTTTAAAATTGGCAATAGGTGTCTTAACTGTAATTTTAACGTAGACACAACATTCATTGTTTTCCGTAGTGTTATTTTGCTATATTGCCTATAATAGACTGACGGAGACAACGAGCGCGACTACGTCCTCTCAAGTTGATTTTATGCAGATGGTCGAGAACACAATGGTGTAAATTTCGTTTTCAACGATATTCGTAACGTGTTGGCTCGCCATTCAAGAAGGGCGAACACTAATATTCGATCGATAACGATATACCTACTTGTATACAGGTACCAGGTACGTATAGTATAACCTGAAAATAACAACCGAAACGCCGTAGGTTTGTCGGCATTTTGCAATTTATCGTATTTTTCGTAGTAAAAAAAAAAAAAAAAAAAAAAAACCAAACATAAATAAAAAATCACAGAAGTACAGGTAATCGTCTGTTACCGAAACGTTACGCAATACGCGCAACTAACTAAACGGTCGGGGCATGTACGACCGAATCGCCGTGTTGCTTTTGATTCGGCGCGCACATCGTGACAATGTTTTCGTCGATATATATATATATATATTGTTGTAATGTCGGGGAGGGTTATGTCACAAGTACGGACACCGTTGGATTCGGGAAACCGGTCCCCCGATGAAATCGCGAGTATGAGGTATATACGGTACGACGTTTTGAACCTTGACCCGAGTTACGATGACCTTGCGACACGGTCCGGAACATCGGTGAAAGCCAATCGGACATCCTATGCGGTGTCGAATACGTGTGCGAACCGTCCGACGAGGGGGACGAAAACGAACATATTATAATAGTGGAATGCATCGTATGCGTTTACCTACTGTTCACTTAGGGAGAAAGTACGTTATCGTATACCAAACTGTGATAACACGTGAACGTATACGAACCGATATCACATAACGGACATACCCTAGAGCGAATCGCACAGGTGGCTTTCGTGCATTTGCGGGTGGTGTGTATAGTGTGCAGCACCTGACCTGCATAATATGAAGCAATATTATATCGTTATAATAACTGACGTCCGCGATTCATAAGTAGAACTCGGTCGTCTTGGTTCTCAGCCATGTATAACATACTCGTATGACGTTGTGTATACACACCATTATACTCGAAAAACGGATATTGATATGGAAACAATGAGAATATAACCTATATATATATATAACCGACTGATAATAACTGAACACTCGATATCAGAGCTCAAATATGTTTTCCAGTTTATGTGACGTTATTACACGGTTCTTAAAAACGATTGAAATCGATAATGAAAAAACCATAAATTAAACGAAACTCACTCGACGCAAAATATTAAAAACTGCTCTAGGGAATAAGACATAGTGGGGCGACCACCAGTTTCGTGGCACTAGCAAGGATTGGTTTTTCTTAACACTACAAATAAAATTTGTCTAAATATCTCTCAAAATAAAAATAAATCCGGGGATATTTCCATCAAAATTTGATCACCAATAATATCACATAAGACTTTTATGGAAACCAATAACCATATCAATAATTGATAATAATCTATTATCAATAGGGACTATAGATAATTTTATAACATTCATAATAGCTTCTGGTAATAAACATTGTAAAGATGCCTGACAGTTGTCACTAACCAAACAGACGATTACTTATTTTAGTTATTACTCCATTAGTTGGTGATAGCTCCACAGGTGTCATGGTTCCCACCCTAGACCTGCATTATCGTTATAGATAGTCGTATATATGATATCTACTTAATTTCAAAAAGCTTTTTTTGTAGTCTTATCCACCTATTCACATCCCTGGAGCCACTTGCATCGATTTCGACATTAAACACTTAAATCAAAGCACCTGTTGACTAATCGTCATTTTTTTTCCATGAATACAAACTGTTTCGTAAATTTTAAAAGATAACGTATACGATATGTATTTTCATCCATGAATGGTCGATGAGCAATTTTTATATTATTATCTCATTTATCTCTATAATCGTACTAATCGTTAATTTTTTTTTGGTTATAGCGAAAAATGTACAGGGAAATTCGTATATAGATAACCGTATATAGAATGTAGGAGCTCGGGAGAATTTCAACGTATAATACATTGTACGTTATAGGTACAATGAACTTACAATATAAAAAAATAATTAACCTACGATATTATATTAGGTAATACTGGCATATTTTATGCTCATATTACCATCATATAACGGCGTAAATATACATATTATATTAGGTACGTATATGTACATATATTATATCGATGAAAATCGTAATATTTTTTTGATATTATGAATTGTTTTTTTTTTTCTATGACATAATTGTATAAACTCCGACAAAAAGAAAAAAATAGCGAGTAGATATACTGTGTATAGTATTCACTACCTAACGCTATTTCGATTATGCACGTGTGTGTTCTTCAGTCATTCGGTTCATGGTCTCATTATTTATTATTTTTTTTTTATTATTATTCCATGCACACAAAATATAGTAGGTATATTATAACATAATACATTACCGATTTTTTATCTTTTGATGTCGAGGAATTGAAAACAATAAGAATTAAAATATTTTAACGTAATAATATATTCCTAAGTAAGTCAGAAATATACACACTCGGTGATTCGTAATAATTATAAATTCTATAAACTACGCATGGTTAATACGATATTATTTTATACTTATTAAACATAATTAGGTTCGGTTTCATAGTTTCTGAGACTACGAGTTTCTCCATATTTTATTATTGCAAATAAAATGAAAGTTTCTAGAAATATGATATTTTATTTAATGTCTTGTGATTAGAACGAACTGTAAATGTTTGCCCTCTAAAATTACTGTAAATCATACACTCATTCGTATCCGAAAATGACCTTAATGTACACATTTAGACTAATTATAGAAAGGCTATTAAGACCAGGAAAGTCAACAACTGAACCAATTATTATTTTAACATATTTTCCTAGAAATATTATCGAATTAGGTAAATCTCGTTTTCATAAAAGACAATTTTGAGAAAATTATTTATAATATAATCTTTAATGGATATTTCTGTTTAGTTAAATTATTTTGCAACTTACTTGAATAATTTAATAGGTATCAAACATTTTAAACTGCACTGACCAATTTTGGACAATAATAATACGAGTGTAATTTTTATTTAATCAGACTTTGGACATTATAAGCTTTTGCTACATTTTGTCCCTAATAAAGGAATTAGTTGTTTACTGGAAATATATTTTCTAAATTAATTTCAATTTTGATAGTTTCTTAAAGTTATGAATGTTTATATTTCCTAAGGTCTATTTTTATTTCCAAAAGGATATATTCCCAAACATGAATTATTCCTATAATCAATTTTTTCAATTTTTAATCCCGATTAATTTCTATTTTAACCATTTCTGGACATTCTTACTCCTGATTTTAATATTATAATATACCCTGTCAGTGGCGTACATAGGACTTTTCTATGGGGGGGGGATGTATATATTTTTTACAAAGTTTACTTCCAACCTCGAACCATTACGGTATATAATTGATAAAAAATATTTTCATTACAAAAACACTATATAGGGAAAAAATTCTAAAAAAAAAAAAAGGGTCAAGGGGGGATCTATCCCCCATATCTCCCCTGTATACGCCACTGATGCCTGTAATTATTCTAGTAGAAAGCAGTAACATATAATAGTTGTTTTCATTATATATATATTTTTTTTTATAATAATCAAATCATCACAAAAAAAATTTAAACCATTAAACTATAGGTTAACGTTATTCAAATTTTCATAATTTGTTTAAAAATCCATTTGAACTTTATGTAGGTATCTACTATAACACAGCACCTAAATATTGCAAAAAATGAAGATTTTTTTTAGAATCGGAAATGATTTTTCAAATGGTATTATTAAGTCTAAATGTAATGTCTTTAAAACGTTTAGGATATATTCTTAGGATAGAAATATTCTTATAAAACATTTGGAAATTCGAACATGTTTATGAAATATCCATCTAATATAACATTTTAAAATGTTTTTTCATTTTCATTTTTAAAACACCGTTGCTTACATTTGTCAATGGAAATATTTTTTCTGTAACTAATTAATTTCAATATTACAAAGTTTTGTTTTAAACTTACTTTCGGAATTTGTATATGAGCATAATGTTGTTAAGATGACAGCGACCAGTAGCAACTTGAAGTGAAAGCAGAGCTTGTATTTTCTGTTTGTCTGGAAAAAAAATAATAAACAATTAATTAGTATATTTAAATTTAAAAAATGTATAAAAGTTATGTAAAAAATAAAAATAAGGATATATTATATTTATATGTCAATTCATCCTAAAGAGTTCTCATGTGTATGATATTACATAAAGTTGTAAAGTATTTGAATAAAAGTGTTTTAATACTTTTTATGGTATCAAATACTTTTTTAATATATTTTCTAAATATTATGGTTTAATTAATCTTTTATTCTAAATTAATAATAACATTTACATAATATTGTTTTAATTTTACAAAAAGATGAGTTGATTAACGCCAAATTCAATTATAGTTTGGGTGTTTTATTTTTTTAATTTTCAGATATTTTAAAATATTCTAAATACATTTTTGAAACTAGTATTTAAGTAGTATTTTAAATAATTTTCTAAAGTATGTTTTACAGCACTATGAATTATGATATTATCATTAAATGTTGACCATTAACAGATAGCTCGTGTCGGAAACTACAACAAACTATAATTAATTTTAAACACTTGAGGAATTTTTTATGTGTATTTATTATTGTATATATTGATTTTTTATTGATTAATTAAATATTAACGATCGATGATGAAATAATCGAACGGTCTCGACGATGGCTCGTGGAAATTATGACGTACGTGAGATTGGCCATAGTGGATCGGATTCACGTATTTATGGAGATCCGTTCGATTTCGTACACTTTCCTCGTCTCGAGTGTTTACGTACCTATATAAATATCGCTGACTTTCACCAATTTTCTGACTCTTTGTCACCGCTTCTTATCTATAAAATGACCGGTAAAAATGCATGGTAGAAGAACTCGACTCAGACACGTGTTGTCGGACAATGATGTATTCATCGATTATTGATTTTAAGAATGAGAAAACTTTAAATACATCGATATTATGTTGAATATCTCTCGCGACGATAGTTTCTATACGATTTTGCCGACTAATATCCATCTCAATAGTTATACTAATATTGTCATTTGCCTCTTATCCAAACAATAATTTGTTATTCTACTAATGGAAATTTCTTCTTAACGTTATAATAATATGCTTATCGTATCGGTGTAATGGATACATCGAATATAGTCCACCAGCTGCGCGTTTCATGGAAGACACGATACGTCCTCCACGGGTGCGTAGGAGAATATACAAGTACAAAAAACAAATGTCTGGAAAGTGATATTCATCGATTTGAATGAACACAATGAAGTAGGTATATACATTATGGAAATGAGATAAATACTGGAGAGCGAGACACACACAAAGAGACGGAGAGAGAGAAAGGGTTAGAGGAGAGGGAAACCGCTCGTGTAAAAAGTCACAAATGAATACATACGTACGAATCCTTTCGTTTTTTAATTTTCCATAGAATTTAATTAGTACAAATTGGAACAAAGACGAAAGCCAAAACCGTATAACATAGCGATTGTGTCCGTGCGTATATAATAATATATATATATATATGATCCCGATGTTTATCCGAGATATCTCATCCACAAGCTATATACGAAATGTGTTTGGACTGCTCAACTTTCTCCGGTAAAAATCACCGTGCCACAATGGGCTAATACGCGTATCGTTTTTTTTTTTCTTCCCAGTTACAACATAACCTATAATCTGAATATGAGGATTAATTAGATAACTCGGGAGAAGACACAGTTCCCAAGATATTCTTGAATGCCGTCCAAGTGACCCAAGACGACGTACGCACGTGTGAAACGCGTAAATAATACACGAACATTGTTTTTTTTTTTTTTTTTTCTAGTTGGCCGACAAACGACCACCGACCGACAGGAAAACGTACGGTTTTCGGTCGTAAGGACATGTACGGCACTACTCGCGTGGAAAACCGACTTCCTTGTTCCAATAATCTTATACGAAAATAGACTAATTTTTATTCAGTACCGTTTTCGGTTTAGAGAAGAGTAATAATATTATGAGGACTAAAAAAGTTTAAAAAACAGTTAATTATTTGGTCTCCGAAGTTGATGAATTTTACATTTTTGTTTGTAATATCTTAGACAATGGTCCCTATACCTACAATAATTTTATATGTTTCTATTGCGTAGGTACAAATCTCGACGAAAAATGTTTATTTCGTAATATTTATGATTTTCAGGTCATAAATCCACTTTTAAGAACATTTTCCTGAGTTTAGATTAGGACATCGAACTTTCGAGCACGACCGTTCTGCGCAGTTCACGCCTTCAAGACCGCAACTCCACTCAATAAAGTACCTACTGTTTTTCAGGAGAACTATTATAAAATATAAAAACCAAACAATCGCTACATCTATTAGTTAATGATTTTTAACTCATTTTTGTCGTGTTATTAAATTGAGTCGATTTAATTAAAGGTTATGACGTAAGTGCAACTATCTCGATTTCTATTTTCGGTCGATTCGATTACGCGATAACGTTTTTTGACAATTATTATGGATAATCGTCCGGGGTATTCATATATATATAGTGTTTAAAATATTATAATTTATATCCGACTGATTGATATTTTCGTGCTTGATTGACGTGATGGACCAAACGGTCCACTTCGTTATAATAATGGATTTTTATTTGATCATTAAGCATGTATGTATGTATGTATGGACGTCCCGTGTCGCCGAAAAAGGAACGGTTTTCTAGTAGTAAACACGCGGACTTACTCCAATGGACGGGTAAATATTGGTTTATGCGTTTCGTCCGTATATCTATTATGCTTTATTTGTGGCTTTCGTTAGCCGCAACAGGGCGTAGCCCTCCGGTTTACCTTGGACACGCTCTACATGAACCTCGACACATTATTTCGTGGTCCCCTTCATATTATTATTATTATTATTTTTTTTTTTTTTCATTTGTATTTCCAGAGTGTACACTGTATACATATAATATATTATATTGTGTTTATTATTATTTTTTTTTTTTTTTTTTTTTTTGTTGTTGTGACGCATACGTGGAAATCATTTTAAACACAAACGAGTGTTGAAAAATTACGTCATAACACACCTATTCCCTTCAGCGCGAAACAGTTTCCCCTGGAGATCCTTCCGATACGATACGAAAGGGAACCGCCGTAAACACGTAAACCGTAGATAAAATTTCCATTTAGCTCGTCCACTCCGAGAACCGCGTGAAATTGGATATTTCCATTGTACAATTGACCGTGTTGTTGACGAACGGACGGAAAAAATAA
This sequence comes from Pemphigus obesinymphae, assembly GCA_025469235.1. Lineage (NCBI taxonomy): Eukaryota > Metazoa > Arthropoda > Insecta > Hemiptera > Aphididae > Pemphigus > Pemphigus obesinymphae. Next base: position 42,893 of record JAIPRL010001839.1, on the reverse strand, counting down.
AAAGAGAAATACAAAATTATCATTCCCTTTTTCTGATGATTTGTAATAAAAATGATAATAATATAAAAATAGAAGGGAGCGCGTACCCATACAGTGTGTGTGTGTGTGTGTGTGTGTGTGTGTGTGTGTATATTCTTCAAGGGAAACCTACCTAATAATGGTGACCCACTATTCCGTATAGTAACCTCATTGTTATTTTCATAACAATCGTTGTTTTTTTTTTGTGTATACATTATAAGAAAAAAATATTTTGTACGTATATTTTGTATGCTTTAAATAATTTAACGTTTTATCCTATCTTTGGTCTTTCAATCCGTTCGCGATGTCCCATTGTCAACGTGTACCAATAGAAACAAGTCTTTGTGGAGAACGTCGTGAAATTTTGAAATTTAAAAAAAAAACTATTTTACATACACACGTGTCATGTTTTGTGGAAATTTTCACATGGTTGGCGAAACGCAATTAAATGTTGTGTAAGAAACAAAAAGGAAGTTAACGGTGTATCGCTAGTATATTTCAAAAATATATAAGTTTGATTTCACAAGAAATATGGATAATCTGAATATACGTACGTAAATAAAGTATAGTGAATCATATCTTTTAATTCCATTAGTTGTCCAAAAACAATATGTCGAGTGCAAAATTAGTGTTTTCAAAGAATATGTGTTTTCTAAATGTGTTTTCCAAAAGCGTTATCTAAATGGAGTTTTAAATGTGGATCTTGAAACTCGTAAAATGTCCATAGATTATTAGTAGCATGTCGAAGAAAATAACACGGTTTTGGTTTTTAAAAAATGAAATAACCGAACGACAATAACAATAATAACCGGGTACGTAATTATACTGATTACCATGTTTTGAACAGAATATTGAAATATATTTCAAAACAAAATAATTTGTGTGAACAATACGCGCTTATAAATTCCTTACTTATTGTTATTGCATTGGCATGTCTTTAAAGTGCGTTAACTGTAGTGAACACAACGCCATATGTAATATGGTCGGGTTGTCATTACGTAAAAATAAAATTACTTCCAATTTCAATATTGAAAAAAATCAATGTGGAGGGATTGCACAAATCGGTATACTTGTCGAAGATTGATTTTCACGGTCAATAATAAACTTATTTATAGGTAGACGAATAAACTATTAAAATCTAAAACCAAGTACTAACAGTGCGAAATTGGATTTAAGTGTAAGACGAAATTTTAAATAATTTAATTATTACCTATTTCGATCGACTTTAATCGTGTATTTGTTAGTTTATTCAGTAGCGTATCCATTCATATATGATCACATCAAACAATATAATGAGTACATTATATTTTAGGCGAATATATTACGTACTTCTCGCGGTGTCTTATCCGCTAATGGATATGTCCGTTAGGATAATCTGATAAGAATATTATAAATTCGTTGTTTTCGAGAAAATATATTCGAAATTCATCTAAGGGCCAAGGGGACGATGAACATTTTTCGGGCGACGAGAAAAAAATATACTATACCACGTTAGAATATACCAACTTTGATTATCGTTCCAAAGTGCATTTCGCGGTGGAAATTTTGGGCTTCCGAGCAAATCAACAAGATCCTAAATAATAGATTAAAACTAACTAGATTTAATGATCGGCTTTTTATATTACCTACGCTGACACAGACATTTCTTTAAGTTCGATTTATCCATATCGTTTGTAATACCTATGAATTCCTGCAAACTACTTCGTTTGTAATTTTCAAAATAAACTATAACAATAGTAAGTAACTATATAGTATTTCAATATTTTTGTTGAGGGCGTTTAGTTTTAGTGTTCATTATTATTTGATACCTAGGTATATTGAGGATAATTTAGAGAGTTCTAGATAGTCAATGTATTGTAGATATAGCCAAATAAAGTTCTAATTTTTTATATTATTCCATAATTTTTGTAATATTAACGTTGTAATTACAATATTATTATTATCAGTTATCACTTATCACTAAGAATCGGTAACACGTTTGTTTCCGGGCTCACCTAGGATATTTTTCGGACTCGGTTAGGTCGCTAATCCGGACAGTAAAAGAAACCAAAAATGTTCTTAAAATATTTGCAAACAGTAAAATAGCGTTTTAAGGATAATATAATATATGTTTGGCAAATTACGTTTCAAAAATATTTATAATCGTAAATAACCGTTTAAAAAAAATATTTGCGAACATTATTGTAATGCATTCCCACGTTTTTTATGAAAATGTTTAAAGAATATTTCGTTTTGTCGGGTCCTATATTGCGTTATTATATAACCACAAATTCAACACTTCAATAGCACAACCGAAGAGGTGAACTTTGGATCCTCCTCCTCTTAGAACATATAGTCATAAAATGTAAATGTATAAGTCTTATCAAAAAAAAAATAAAAAAATGTAGATGTAAAATTTTTTATTTTTTTTATATATCGAAATCCTGACAAAGACTTGGCTTGGAATTGGATATTTCGGTATGTACATCGCTGTATATAAATATAGCTAAGACAGGATACAAATACAAATGGCTTACCGATATATTTGTCTTCGACTACGCCACCCTCGTGTTGAGCAAATCCTGGTCATTTTAAGGTTATACCGCCATACCAACTGGTAACCCTCAAACACACACCCCACTCCCTCCCTTCGAGTAATTATATATACCGCACTTGTCGGGCGTGGTCACCGATGAACTCGGATGACCTATACATCGGTCAAAACGAACGTTGCGATACAATTTATATTATAGAATTATTATCAATCGCGCACAAGTCATGCCCATACTTTGTGTTATTCGCGGACACAGCCTCCGGGTGGCAGGTAACCGGGTGGTATATAAACGCGAACGTGCCAATATGGGCGTTGTCGCCGGACCATATTATATTACGCGTTTTCATGGTCTATATGTGTATAAATGTGTGTGTGTGTGTGTGTGTGTGTGTGTGTCGCGGTCGCGTAATCAGGGGCGTAGCGAAGTAATTTTTTTTTTTTTTGAGGGGAGGGGACAGTGCCTTAATTTGGCCGACTGATTAAACTTTTTGTATGAGCAAAAAAAAAAACGTCACATGTTTAACAATTTAGCCGACTGCAAAGGTCATTTCCCTAAAATACTTCTTTAAAACTGTAAATAGGAAAAAAAAAAATGTCACACGTAATAATTTATTGTTGGCCGACTGCAAAGCTGTAAAATACTTCTACTGTAAATGAGCGGAAAAAAAAAATGAAGATCATCAACTTATTTTTCTCTTTTGAACCTTACACACGAGAATAGCCGACTGACAATACGATTTAGCCGACTGAAGGAACTTTGGGGGGGGGGGCAGAAAAAATTTAATTACGCCGCCCCTCCTGCGCGTAACGCGATAAAAGCCGAAAAACCATGACTCGATCGTTTACGAAAACCGATCTCGTCCGTACTGTAAATTGATATTCCGTTCGGTATACCGAATGTGTCCGATGTATACGATTACAGATTTTACATTGTGTGAATAATAATAATAAAAATAAAAAATAATGTGGTCAATGCTCTTGTCAAGTGAAAAACGGATAGATACACGACGGAGAGGGGACACTATACTAGTATTATTATTATTATTATTATTAACAGTAGTATTATTGTTATAGTAACTACGCTAAGGTACCGAGTGATAATAATGATAACAATACTGATACCAATAATAATAATTAATAATATGATAGGGGAAATCTAACTAAAAAGAAGTGGCGGCTAGTGATGGAGCTGGACTTGCAATATTAATTGTCATCGTTAGGTATCAGCACGAAAACGCATTATTGGAGGATCTTCTTTTATGCAAATCTCTACCAACACGTACTACTGGAGTTGAAATATTTAGCCTTTTTTTTCTTGATGATAATCAAATACTATGGGACATCTACGTTGATATATGTACTGATGGAGCAAAAGCTATGAGTGGTATAATTAATGGAGCTGTACAGCGTATTAAAAATATTGCAAAAAACTGTTCTAGTAGCCACTCACTGCATGGTACATAGCCACTCGCTGCAAAAAAGTTATCTCAGAAAGGAATAAAATATTTTTTCCTAATCCATGCCAAATAAAGGATGCAATTAAGAAAATATCTTACCACGTATAATTAATTACATACAACTTTTCGAATTTTTTGATAATCATACAGTTATACTGATTTTTTTACAAGAACTTTTGCTAAAACTATATGTGTTTTTGAAAAATTTTAATCGAAATTAAAATTAAAATTAATTATATATCATATAAAATTTTAATTTAGTATTTTTCTTGACCCAGCCATGGCCGTGGAGAGAAAATCCAGGCCCGGGGATGGGCTGTAGTTGGGCCCTTATTTTGCTTATTTGTCGCCGTTTTTAATATTATATTATATAAATATGTATTTATATAAAAGAAAAAGGTCATTCATATAAATTTCATCTATGGTTTTACTGTATTCCTGACCTCCCTGGAATTTCAGAAAAATCCGGGCTCCCCCCCCTGAAAGCTCTAGGCCCGTAGGGAATAACCGTCGACCCACCCTCTTTTCGTCGGGTTTAGACCCAGCAATTTATATATATATCAGCATTTTATATTGCAAGCACGTATTTGAGGGGGGGGTCATAGGAGCCATCACCCCTCCCCCCAAGACCATGTGATATTATACCAAATTAGATAATTAATTAATTGTGTTATATAATTATATAATAATACCCCACCACTATGGTACATTAAGAACCGTTATTAATTATTATAATTTCGTAAACTGACTAAACAAATTTTTGTGATACTGTGATATCTTAATAAAAATGTGACATATTTTAGATAATAAAACTAATATAAATTGGTCCTCCGCCGTGTATTCATCATTATCTAATGTTACTATTGTAGTAATTTACGCTTATTATTATGAATAAATAAACATTTCTAGCAGGAATAACATGCTGATGAGTTGCTGCTAAAAGAGCTATCAAGTAGGAAAAACCTATTAAATTTATTAGTTGAGAAAAAAGTTATCTGGTGTATAATAGAAATAGTAATTCCAGTAGAAAAAATAGGAAAAAATTTTGCTAAAATGAAAAAAAGAAAAATAGACTAAAATTATATTGCTTGTCAAAATGCATTTGTTTCTAGAATATTTCTAAAAAAATGATGCCCCCCCCCCCATCAAGATCCAGATCGAGATTTATAGACAGGTATATAATTTACACTATTCGTAAAACTCATTCTGACGATTTTCTCGTACTACTATATAGTCCACCGTTCTACCAATAATAATTGAGCCACCGAATTTTTTCATAATTCCATCAATGATCTCGCCGAATAAAAATTATGAACAAATAAATTAACAAAACAGCAACACATAAAACCCATCTTTAATTCTCAGGAAAACCTGGACATCAACGTATTTTGAGAAAACGGATAAAACGATGTTATCGTAATGGTTATTTTTATTATTGAAAAGGGTTTTGTACGATACGCTCAGATACGTGGACTCTGAGAACATACAAATAATACTATATATATATATAGGAGCTCTTTAAGTTAATATCCTCGGGTATTTTACGAACAACAATTTTATTGTTCTAAGTACCAGGCATTGTTATAATAATATGTGACTAAAATGAATTGACCTTTCAATTCGTTTTAAATGTACACCATGAATACAATTTGATGTATAATAATTCCGAAGGTTATACCGATCCGCGATGTATAGCGATATTAGACATTAAACTTAATTAAGTTGATTGCAAAAAGTACACAAATCATTATGAGAATATTCCAGAAAAATATACAAATAAACGTATGCAAATTAACGCAGATAATAATTATTATTGTTCGTGAACTCGCGTTTACATCAATTACATAACATTATTTCATATATTGCATTGAAAACCGATTTTACAAAAATTAGGTAAATAATTCAAAGAATAGGAATCCTTTTTAAATAACAAAAAAATATATGGCCAATGACCTATTGAAGAAGTCGGATATATGATGTCTGTGTAAAACGCGAAATAAACTTTTGGATATAAATATTTTGAAATCTTTTTATGGTTATATTATGTTTCATAACCACAGTAGACATTCGACTATCCTAGTAAAACATCTAAAATAAATATTTAATATTTTGAAATAACTATATATATCCACAGGTTTTTTATATAATTAATGTATTTACACATAATATTTTTATTAATAAACATATTAAACGATGTACATTTAACAACGCCTATATTTAGAGTTGTTACTATTTTATAATAGTCTTTACTCATTCTAACTTGAAAACGTATTCGGTTAAACCAGTCAATGGCACAATATGGCACCATCTGAACTCTAATTATTATGAGATTTCGATAATTATTATAATTTTAGTAAATTTTCGGTATAAAACTGGTCAATGTTAAGTGTAATAACACGGTCTCGTAATAGATAATTCGTGTACGGTTATTACTACTACATAATAATATTATATAAACACAGTATCTTGCTTCAATTTAGTTCAGTACTTGCGTGCTAAATTTATAGGTTAGGTTACTCGTATGTGTATAACTCAACCTATAGAGTACCTACGACGTATTTACATATTATTCAGAAATACAATATGATTTTATTCCATGTGCAGTATTTAAAGTTCGAAACCATTTACAGAAAACATGTCGCATATTATATTGTATTACTACTTGGCCGGTATACACTTCTATATAATAATATCATTATCAAAACTAGTTTCTTTTCGTTCTGAATGCAATATGATTTTATAATAATTTTCATTTCCTTTATAGCACATTATGCATTCGAGTTCTATCAACGACCCGTCAAGTTACTATGTTATTATGTTGTTACTGTGTTTTTTTTTTTAAATTTATAACAAACGTAAAACGTTAGAAAGTACAGCGAACCGTTATTACTCTTATTCTTGTTTTTTATAAATTGTCTCTCAGTATCTTTGTGCTTGAAAAATGTAATGTTTGACATTACTTCCTGCGGTATACACGAAGCATCAGACTTCGAATGTTTAGATAAAGGTTTCATTTCTACAGTCACTGTTTTAAACTCTACTTTTTTTTTATACCGCCGTATTATCATTGCTAGGATACACGTTTAGACGTAAGACCATCTACGAAGAAAATACAGACGATTTAAAAGTTCCATATCGTATAGAAAATATTGCGAAATTTTGTTAAACGCTATGCTGTTTAACTTCGTGACATCATTATAAATTTCTTTCATTCTCATCTATCAGTGTTTTCATTTGATCAACTACAGCAAACATTTGTTGTATAAAGGCATTTTTCAAAAAAAAATGTTTTCAATCCTTTAAAGAATAGATAATTTGCATAGTCTAACTGACTATGCAAAATTTTACACTTTACCTTTTACCTAAAATAATTTTGAAATTCATTGAGGACATTTTTAAATTTCTTTTCATAACAAACAATTAATTTGCTTTCTTCCATAAACTAAAAATATTCGAATATTCGATTAGTTAATTTCGATATGTTTCTAAATATATAGTGGAGGACTAGGCTAGTAACATCTTCTGTAGTCGACAGTTAGTGGTATCTTGAATTTTTATTTCGACAAAATATATCTAATTATAATCTAATTATTTAGTTTAATTTCATAAAATAAAGAACGAAAGATATGGAAAATACCATCAGAAACAAACGAGTAAATAAACACCCATATAGTTTTAGTAAAAAAAACTAGGTACTCTTATACTTAAGTCATAAAGTAAGATAAAAAAAAAAATCAGATTTCATTCAAACGTCCACTAATGTTCTTATTTTCTATGATTTAAAATTGTTGAATGTGTGACAAATGAAAAAGGGTCTAGGAAAATTATATATTATGGACCTCTTCGTCTCCTACAAATATGCCACTGCCGTCGTCTGTCAAACGTCATCTCAACGTCACTAGTGGAGATAATTGAAGTTTCCATTGAAAAAACGACTGCAAACTGTAAACGATAATCATTCACACCTCATATCGGAAATATTTTCTGATATACACTTACCACCTATACTTGGTATAGTAGATTTAAGGGAAGAGTTTGTCAAGTCTGGACTCCTTAGCTCTCCCAAGAACACTATTTACATATTTGACATTGTATTTATTAAATGTTTCGTTCGTTTTTTAATGTTTATGAAAACCAATAACACCAACAATGTTGGTTCAGCATAAATATATTATATTAATAAACTAGTAATTAATGTAATTTTATCGAAAATTTCATAGTTACATTTTTGAAATTTCCAGTGCACCGCATTAAAATGTTCAAATCATTTCACTGCGTCATGCGTCCACTGGCTATCACCTCTGCAGTGGTATTAGTCATAAAATCGCGGTTTATGGCTAACCGAAATTATAATAATTTGTTTCGATCGTGAAATCGAATCGAATTGAATCTATGTAAATCGAAACGCGAAAATTAAAAAGACTCGCGACCGACGTGTGTGTCCACACACCGGCTACGTAACCTTCGGCGACGGCAGCAATCGATCGGCTCTATTATACCATTTAATGATTTTCAAAGAATCCTACAGGTGCCCCAGGAGGATGCGTCTGATCGAAATCAAAACAGCTTATATATTAATCGATTTCTATACATATGCACGTCACCGAGGTCCGTAGATATAATGCGTTTGGAAAACGAAAACAGTATGTATTACACAATATACACTCATTACGATCGGATTTAATAGTGTTAAATTTAATTTAACAATTTAACAAATTAACATTTGTTAAATCAAACAACATCTAATTATATACTAAGACCGCCTTTCGTTCGAAACGCATGCATTTGTTGTATATACCACGAAAAACGCTCTAAATTTCAATTTCGATTACATCACAGAAATATACCATTTATTTCCGTTTACAATACGGGTCCAAAAATAACAATGTTAGTATAAAAACGGACGAAAAAAAAAAAAAAAAAGAGTTATATCTATGTAGGTATATTTCGTCAACCGAAATGATCCAGTGAAATAATGTGATTGAACGAGGGAATAGCAGTGCTCGCGGTTTGCCAGATACATAAGTAATGCCATTGATGAGTTAAATAAAAAATTCGTCGACGAAAATGAGACAGAAAATCGGACGATTAATCTAATGAGAGTCAATTGAACTGGAAAGAATTGACAAGTATATAACAGTAATAGATGTCACAAATTACGTCGAATTGTAGTCATATATTGAAAACTTTAAAACAAAACACGAATTTCAAAGGCACGCATTTTTTTAAATATTGGAATTTTCGTAAAAGCTATTTTATACTGAATCCATAAAAATTGGAGGTAAGATGAGGAATTGTGTGAAAAATGAAGACGTTTTAGAGATAAAAATTTAAAAATTCCAACTACACTAATATTCTATATACCTATATGAAGAGAAAGAAGAAGATAACTAATAATGTAATAATTAATTAATTATTTAATAATAATGAAATTTGTTTTCGAAAATATAGAAACGAATTTCTCTAAACTGAGACAAAGGTTAAGTTAGATTATAAAATGTAATTTAATAACATGCACAATTAATGATTAAAAAATCATTAAAAGAAGAATACTATATTTATACACTATACGTTAATATTATAATACATTTACGTGGACAATATGTATTTATTTTAAGCAATCTCGGTTAAAATAATACATTAGTTTATGTAGGTATAACCATTGATATTTTCACAGATTTTTTTATTATTTCCTCCAATACTGCCAAACTAATCTGAATAATTTCCTGCTAAAAAATCTCGATAGAGAATTATATAATTGGCCTTAGAACAATTTATTGTGCAGCTAACTAACCAAGTTCTAGAAAATTATGGTTGCATTTTTCAAGGTTTTTTAGTTTCTCGAAGGTCAATTCGTTCCCGATTGCTTATCGCACTTTGAATTCCATCGAATTTATTTCCATTGTCAAAACAGAGATCGCGTTGTAGAACTTTTACAAAAGCAATTATAAGAATTGAAAATTATGAGAAACGTAAAATGGATTTTAATATATGCATCCGGGTATTTTAACAATAATTTGGAACGAATACTCGAGTACTTAATCCTGAGCGTATTTAAATAATATTTATATTAATAATATTATTATTTTATTCGACTTTCTTAAATAACTGTATAAAATGTGCTTAGACCATTCTATGTCAGATTTCAACCAGTTTAAAAAGTCGTATAATTTAATGAATTTAATATTTAATATCATTATATATATATATAAACTATTTCGTGTTGACACGGATTACTTACGTACGAATAAAATTCAACATGCCAATAAGGTACAAAATATTGTCTGCAAATCGATTTAGTATTGTCAATAATATTCGAGTATGTCTCTATATTAATAACAAAGGTAAAACCACAGATTATTATAATCTGTGGTAAAACTCTTAGTGGATTAATGACACAATTTATACATCGTGTATAATATGCATAATATTACTCGATATTCGTAAGTTAGGTTAGATCAATCTGGATTAACCCAGATCCGGTTAATTTTTAAGCACCTAATCATTTTCATAGACATTACATAAACTATGCTTCGATTCGACCCTCCCCATCTCTCGGGAGATCTCGATAACAACTGATATGAAAAAGAAGGTATTATGGAAGAAAAAATGAAATTTTAAGTACCTAGTTTTTTCCATAATTATCATAAATTCCATTATCACAGATAATTACTTCTATTTTTACATTTTTGTTTAAAATTTAATGATGAATATCAAAATATACCTATATAGAAAAAATACGTAAATACGAGAATTTTTTTCTCATAATACCTACTCCTTTTTATTTAGCACATATTATTGTCTCAATGTTTCAATGGATGAGAGGTAATCAGGAAGGCACAGACCCGCATTTATAGTTAATAATTTGTTATTTTTTCGATAAACTAACCCAAATCAGAGGTGTCAAACCCTATTTATAACAAACTTTATCCTTTTTTAGACATGAAAAGGATTTGCCTATTCATATTTGTTTTCAATGTACCAAATAAAACTGGTTTTACTTAGAAACAATATTTAAAATTATTTGTTTAAACTCTATCGAAAACAATCACCACCTAAATTACGAACATTTAATCTTAATATTAAGTTATTCCTAATAAATACATGCAAAATAAATTGTTCACAAAGTTAACATATATAATTGTATATTTTTTACCAATGTCAGAGTATATTAATAGTAGGTACTATACCTACTTAATTTCCGGCCAATGTCAGAATAAAATACATTTCTAATTTAGCGTGATAAGTGTACTTAAGTGTACGATCTTATAAATTTACGTTAAAAATCAAAACACAAATTCCACAATATTTTAACACGAAATCGAAATTTTTAATATTTTTTTAACCCAAATATTGTCTATATTATGACATATTATTATTATATGGACTTGCGTATCGTGTTTTGAAAATCAAATTTTTCCCCGTCCAAGTCACAAATCAGTGTTTTTTTTTTTTTCGTTCAAGGTTATTACTTTTCCTCTCACCTGAAATGCACGACATGCAAGTGTATGTATATATATATACCTACTTGTTGCCCATACCCGGCAAACGGTGGCGAAAAAATTACCAACCGAATTAATATAATATATATATATAACGTTATACAATCGGACCATGTGCGAATTCTATTGGGAGAGGGGGAGGGGGGGGGTGTTCGTCGTTGTTAATTTTTCCTAATCGGACGATATGGGTCACATATTACATTATGTACAACGTGTGTAATATATACCAGATACCGCAGTAACCTAAACCTATAGGTATACCTACCATACATAACCTATGGCGTGTGCACTGGATCCGAATCCACAATAGATAACCCCCAATCTATTTTATAAAATATATTATTATATTAATAATATAATGGTACACCTCAATACGTTTCGCTATAACGTATACTATCTATATATAGTTGATTAATAGCGGTCTGGTGAAAGCAAAATACTCTCGAGTGCACGGTATTATAGATACATATAATAGTAATATAAATGTGTGACCGAGAAAAATCGTATGCACTTTGGTCACTTGAAACACGCAGACTATATAACTACTACCTATATAGTCGAAAACCCATTGAGTAGGATTATAACCGATCATAAAAATATACATATATATACACATCGTAGACTAACGGTCGTTTATATTGTATGTATTCGTAGGTAAATATATATGTATATATATATATATATAAGTATATATATAAGTATATTACGTATATATAGGCTTATTATATATATTATATGTAATAAGTCCATATATATATGTATATGCCGCGATCGAGCTGGAAAATACTTTCACTGTCCGGATGCCGGACAAAATGGTTATCCACATCAGTCGGGTTTAGTCCGAGAAAATCAAATTTTAGATGAATTAAAAATGACGTCAATATATTATTATTATTATTCTAATAATATACTAATAATATTTACCTATAATATATAGGTACGTAAATTAAACACAAAAGTATATGACCAAATCGAGTCCTTTTTAATTCGGGCTTTTACTGCATAGTCCTAAAATTCTGTAAAATTTTAAAATACATTTTGTTTTTCGATTATAATATTAAGCTATAGGGTTCGGAATTTAATACGTTTCCGTGTATTTTCTATTGTCGAGTAAGCTATAAATGAATTGCATCAAATACAAGACTGAATAATAATAAAAAGAAAAAGTGCATGCTTTTTGCGGTTTAGAGCATAAAACTGCTGCATACATGTTGTATATTTTTAGAGCGTTACGTTCAGAGCTCTAAATTTATGACTCAGTATTTTGTCTCGTAACTTGTATTTTTAAATTAATTTCTGGACTACACTTGGATGATTTTCAGAGTCAATTATACGTGTGCGTTTGGATTATCCTGCAGCAGACGGCAAAAGGAAAGAAAATGTTCTAAAATCAAATTAAAATAAAATAAAATAAAATGAAATTTCCTGAAAGTAAAATAATGTTTTAAGAACTTTTTTGGTAGGTACCGTGAAAATATTAAGGATTAATTAACATTTAAAATTTTATATACTTTTAAGTATTTATAGAAAATAAATAAAATATTTTTTTACCGCATTTTTCGTTTAATTTTCCTTTAACATTACGACAACATTATCAGCTATTATACTATCACTGAAAATAATTTAAGTATACATTTTGTTTTTATTTGCCGTCAAACGGGGTTGTATATATAGGTACACTACACTTCATATGTGTGTATATAACCTCTAGGTACAAATCCTACTGTAATTTTCTGGTATACTATATATGTAACCAAATAGGTATACGAGTATGTTACATAATTTCCAACGGGTAAATTTAATCACGAATATTATTATTATTATTATTATTATTGTGTCCTTTCGATCCGCGATTTGTATGGATGATACGTCGTATATATTCTTCCATATGATGTCGTTGTCCGTTCCTCCACGGCCCCCGGTGGCCATTTTATATTGCGCCCTGAATACTTAAAGAGAGGAAACGCCCGACACAACACCGAAACGAGCACGAGCTGACTTTCACGTTCTGATTAGTAATTTCCAACATCCGTATAATATTATATGGAGAAATATAATGTTATTATATATTATTATTATAGTCGTCTCCATACAGCCCGTAGGCTTGGTTTCGGCTTGACAATTTTTTTTTCACATAATAATAATAACAACAATGTGATACCAATCTAACCTATAAAACACTATATAGTTTATTTATATCGTCAGGAAATGTGCGCTCGTAATACCTGGCGGCGCCCGCGTAATATTTTATAATAATCTAAAAAATATAATATATGTATTATACACGTCGTTAATATAAATACAATCCACAATTTCCAATGTTTAACGACAATAGTTCGACAAAAACGCACGTTATTACCTAATAAAATATGAAATCACAATGTCGACCTTTGTGCATGAATTTATGTCATAAGATTTATAAACACTAAGCAGAACTTGCAGTTAATGGTCTTTTTGGGGGTAAGTATATATACGTATTCAGTTTTTTTTTTATTATTTAATTGTATATATTATTTTATAATTTACTATCTCCCATAAAAATAACTTTTTTTTTAAAGTGTTTAGATATATATATACTTTATATCAAAAAAAGTATTTAATTATAAATATTTTATTCTGATAACAGTATTTTTTGATAAAATGCAAAAATAAAAAAACCGTTTTCTGCATATTGTTTTAGAAAATTTAAAAATGTCAATAAGTAGGGAAAAGTAACTTAATATGGGTATCTACTTTATACTAATAAAAAAATATATATTTAGGTATGGCAAATAATAATTTTAAAATAATTTCATTTTTATGTTACAATAATGTATAATTAAACTCTATGTACCTAATCGTATATTCATATCGATCTATTATATATTTCAGTTTTTAAAATAATAACAATTTAAATGATACTATACCTATATACGATAATTTCATTATTAAATCAAAATAGATACATTTAATACTCAATCCAAAATATATTATTAATTTAGATTTTTTTTTTTTTTGAGCTTATTGTCTATTGATAAGTAAATAATAATGTAAATGTTGTAAAAAATTTAAAAAAATTAAAATTAATAGCTTAACTATTAATGCCACACAAGGATTTAATCTCCTGCAGGGTAAATATAAATATTTTCAAAATCCGATTTTACTTTTTTATAAATAATAATAAGTTAAACAACGAATTACATTAATTATATACTTTTATAAGAAATCCATTAAGCAATTTAAAAAAAATAATTTTACTCTTTAAAAGATATAAAAATTAAAGATAGACACTTTAAAGAATACTGAAAAATAATAAATACATATTTAATTTGCAACGAATCACATTGTCGAATAATTGTTGGGCATGTATTCTAATTTTCGATAAATCAATAATATTCTTCAAAACTACCATCTATAGATGAAATTGAAAATTCGACATACAAATTTTTTTAGAAAATTTTATTCTTTAAATTGGTCGTCTAAAAATAAGTAATAATATAGTTTTTAGCCTAATTATCATTAATTATTTTAAGACCCAAAACTTTTTTAAACTTTTTTTATTATTCTACAGAAATAAATTACAGTTGGTCAGTATGGTATGAAATAATCAATTAATAAAATTTCGTTTTTTTTTTGTTTCCAAAATGTATTTTGATTATTGAGTAATGAAGGATTCGTGAAATCAAAAGTGTTTGGTTAAGCTATAAGAATAATTTCTGCTAGGCTTACATAGAATGTTTGTGCGTATTTACAAGCATTTCCTATCGGTATTAATTCCCTTAGATTGTGTCATAATATGTTTACTATAATAATACGTACCTACTACGTAAAAACACCATTTTATCCAATATTTTTATATGAAAATGTCCCATTATTTTTTTGGTGATTTTAATATTTATAATCGAATCGAAACAGTCGTAAAACATATTCAATCTGCATAAAATAATATAATTATAATATTTGATATAACCGCTTCCCATATCGATAAAAATATATAATGATGTTTTATCGTCCGTTCCTGTAATATTTTTCGATTAATAATAATAATAATATAAACAAGTTAAGTACTTGCAGGTCGGTCGATTCATCGATGTATACATATATATATATATATATGTGTGTGTGTGTGTGTGTGTGTGTGTGTGTGTGTGTGTGTGTGTATACATGGTTTTCCAGTTTTGTCTTCTGTTTTTTTTTTTTTTTTTTTCCAAAACCGGTTCGATATTCAGTGTATATTTTTTCGTAAAATAATACAGAAATATATACATATTATCCATATATACGTATAATATTATAATACTTTTTTAATCTTATTGTACTCGTGCATATATATATATATATATATTATTTCTTTCGACAGTATTTTTTCTGGCTCGTCTCTCGCCACTCAGGGTCAGCTGACGTCCACCACCGCGCCACGAACAATGTACCTACTATACAAAGCTACCAATACCTACAGTAATATATCGAAAACTGCCATGAAATTTGAATCATAATATTATATTATATAACTCGCCAAACAATTGTGATTTACATCGCATTTTCGACCAAAGTCCCGAGTTTAAAAAGAAAATCGTCTATCCAAAGGTACAAGTACAGCTTAACAGAAAATGCATTTCCCATTCCAAAAATGAGTTTTGAATTGCAATAATTGCAGTAAAAATACATCCAAAAACATTTACACTGAATAAAACAAGTGAGATTAGAAGCACGTTCATCTACACGAACGAGCAAAAAGATTTCTGTTGGTAGGTAGGTACTCCATTTCCTTTTCGTGTCATCTATTATTCGTTGTGTTGTCTAAACATTTAAATTCAAAGTTATAGATACATTAATTACCAAGATATCCATTTTATCGTTATCAATGAAACATGCCTTCATATAAAAAGAAATCATTTATACGGTATTTGTGGTTTTATGTATACCTGTTGATAGGTGATAAGTAATAATACATAGATAATATCAATGGAATAATATGATTTCTTTATAAATGATAGCTGTATCAATTGCCAAAATACACGTTAATCATTGGACAACTTTATATATTTTATATATTATATTATATGTTTAAAGTATTTCACTACTCGTACTCATCACATCTTATCAATATGAAATTATTTAAATCAAAATACATTACATACGTTATAAATGAATACATGGTTATCAAATCCCAACCGTAATTTTAGTAACCACGCAAACAACATGTACATCTAGATTCTAGGTATTTTGTAATAAAATTGTTATCTATTGATCAAAAGTTCAACTAGCTTAGGTATATTATTTTCTGTGACATAGTGGTGATAAAACTGGTAAATCAATATGCGAATTGTGCATTCGTGGATAATCCATATGTCATAAAATTAAGATTCCACAATATTTTGCTAGTTAAATTGGAAAAACATTGAATCAATATATTAAATCGCATGTATTTACTTGATGACCCACATTGCTCGTAACATAATTTATAATTATTAATATTATATCAACCGTGCAATATAAGACTTCAATAACTCAAAAAAGTCATTTTTCAGGAGAATGATTTTAAAATATAAAAATGCATGGAAATAATATGTGTTATCCTATAAAACTAAATAAATGCTATATGCCGATGAATAATTTGACTATTTCATTATCGTATTATTGAATTAAAATCGATTTAAAAAATAATAATAGTGTGCAGACAATAAATCTCATCAATACTATTTTTCAAGGGACAAGGAGTATAAATGTAGGTATAATATATACATAGTTAATAAAGCTATAAACATGAGACATTATATTCATGTGGACACAAAAATAAAATATGCTACCATAATAATAAGTATGGTCAATAGGCTGATGAAATTAATTTTGATGATAGTGGAAAAATGATCATAGATAACCCGATAAACAAGTTCTTGTAACAACAACATATTAATCAAAAATCACCCTGGTATAACCACAGATTAAATGAAACCAGATTGTGCACTCGGACTTAGAATAATAGAATCGTGAATAAGATGCTGTGATTGGGTGCCCGCTAAGTAGCGTATCCATTTACAATTAATACATATTTTATTGTACGCTTCATTTACAATATGTTTGCTACACTGACCGATTTAATCTATAAACCTTGAACGTTATTTATTTATTTTTATAAATGATAATAAATAATATTAGGATTTAAATCATTAGAAAATCATTAAAGACTTTTAGATTCTAACATGTGATAACATTAATTTGGGGGCTCGATAGTAACTATCGAATTCGATTTTTTTTGATAAGCATTGAGTGCACAATCACGTTTCATTTAATCTGTGGTATAACCAACTCTAGCCAATTCTGATAACACATATTATTGTCAAACACAACAATTCCTTGTGTATATTAAAGTAGAATTTGAAAATCGTAATAAGTATCTAAGTCCTATACTATGATAAGCATTTTTTCTATTTACACATATCTGTCTTGTAGTGTTGTTCGTAAATTAATATTAGCATAAGTTAAATAAGATATCCTCGTCCGAAAATAACTAACAATAGTCAAAGGTGATTATATGCATTCACATTTCACAATGATCTATTTTTCGACCATGAAAAAATGGGTATTCTGATAATTACAACAGCACAACCAAATGTTTAGCTACTTCAATAAAAATTTAGATAAATATAATAGATTGTTTGTAACTCGCTCAAAAGATCGTTCGTGACACTTGTTAAATATTATATTTAATTATAGTAGGGAGAATAAAAAGTGGCCACTGGAAAATGTACATTTGCAAATGTAACACGTAAGTCTGTTTGTCACGTTAAGCACGGTTGGTGTACAACATCTGGCCGGCTACGCATTTGTATACGTCTTTATCATTTCTTCTTTAAGTTCGTTCTGGGTATAAATGAAACTTTTAGCCATTGTAGTTTTATTTTAGAAGATTCTAGAACGTTATCACGATTTTGGAACGTATCACTATAAACCGTTTTACGTTATTCTGAAGAAAAAAATCACCAAGGACGTTCGCATCAGTGGCCACTTTTCATTCACTCGACTATAATCGCATTTTTTTACAAACAATAAAAAATACAAATATACTAGCTGTGGTAAACGATCTCTCTAGCAAGGGCTAAAGAAAATAGAAATATTTTAAATATTAAGAAGTTCGCTTTATAAACCTATGTTAACTAAATGGACTTTAATTCTAGTCAAAACCCCTCAGATAACATCTGATATGATAAAAAAATTATATTATAGAAGAGAAAATGAATTATCGACTGGTTCGTTCCGTGATACCTGTGATAGTTTATTACTCTTGTTATCACATTTTTGTTTAAGACTGAATGATAAGAACCAAAATATTCATAGATAAAACGGCGGTAAGGACGATTTTCTTCCACAATACTCCTTTTTACTAATCCTTCTTGTCTAAATGTTTCAATTGCTCGAGGGTGAGGAAAGTGCGGTACATTTATTTAATATATGTCCAATTATCTATATTATATATTATATAAATAAACTGTTGTTGACAAAATAAACCACAGTTTAGCTCGAAAAAAAAATGTTTTAAAAAAGTTTTGGCTATTGCGGTTTTGCACCGGATTCGGTCGATATTATGCGTTTTGTGAACTGTAAATATTGACAAAAATTGCGTAGGCGTAAAGTTATAGGGCATGCATTGTGTGTGTATATACGTACATTGTCGTCAATGACAAGTGCCGACGTCGATTTGGGCGTTTTATTATCGTATTATACAACGTGTATTATATATTTTCAATATGGATACGCGTAGGATTAGACGAATGACGCGTTCAAGTAGCTCTTTCGGATTTGTTGATTTTTCTCTTTTCTACAGCCGACTTGGTCGTCGTAATAACAATAATTCGTACGTTACTGTCGTAGGCACGCGTTAACACGACATTACGATAACAATATACGTATATATCGCATACACGTGATTTTTTTTTTTAGTTCGTTTTTTTTTCAACACTATATCATAAAATATAAACGTATCTATTATTAATTTTTTTAACGCACGTGTAAACATATAACGGTAATAATATTGTGCAACTATATGGACGCGTATAGATAGTTTACACATCGACGACTGACGACGACGTGAATGTGTCAACCTCCTTTCTCTCGCAGGGGCAAGTAAACACATAATAGTAACACACACGGCGAAAAAATAATTACGGCCCCCACGTGATTTAATTAAAAAAAAAAAAAAAAAAACACCGCATTATATCTCCATCAACGGGTAGGTACATAATATATTAATATTATTATAAAATGGTAGACACCTCCTTTTCGCGTCACCTTTACGCGTTATTATGAAACGCGTGCCCACAGAACAAAACACCGAAAATTCGCACACATCGCTCAACGGCCTCCAAAATTTAAACAATATGATATTATCATATATTTGTACACAATAACATTATGCATTTATACACGTTTAAATTACTGCAATCTAATAACGTTAACGCGTTTGTCATTATACACATATTGTCGTCGTGTTGTCCATCAACAGATGGAAAGAAAGAGAACAAAACACCACGAGGAAAGTAAAAGAAGAGCTGCCTAATGGAAATGACTGGAAATGGGGAAGGGCTGGAAGGCATTAAATCGCTTAAGAATAGGAGTCGGACGATGCAAAACTACACTCAAGAAATGAAACATAACAAGAGAAGAAGAAACTAACAACTGTAAATGTGGTGAAACACAGACAATAGGCCACCTACTACAATATCCTCTAATAGGGACCACTTGTGATAAAAATGACTTACACCTGGCAAATGACAAAACGGCAGCAAAACGACACGAAAGAAGAAATTATACACATAATAGGGGGGAGGATTCTATACGGGGCCTCATTCGAAAGTATTTATATTATTATATTTTGTGTTCATAGATTTGAGTAAAATAGTGTTTTAAATTATATATTTTTTTAAATATTAGTAAAAATTAATGAAAAAAATAAAATGAAATAAAAATAAAAATTGTATAATTGTATGCTAACTATTGTATATTTATGTGCATTTTTGTATATATTTCTGAACCTATATTATAATTAAGTAACAATAAAAATGATAGTGTCTACTGACATAAGATTACATTTATAACATATTAAAATATTTCGTTAAACATTCATTTTTCTTAAAATAGCTTAAAAATGAACTATATTTAAGACCCTTTAAAAACAAAGTGTATGACGATCTTTTACAGGGCCTTGTAACTATGGTTTATTTTATAAAAAAAAAAACCCCTTCTACCGATTATAATTCCAACAGTCCTCGATGCATTTTATTGTCCTCTGTACTGTAATAATAGTGGATTATAATATATAAATAAGGAAATATATTTAAACTAAAAATAATGTTTCAAAAGTGGCATAAAACTTCTCTAGAGAATTATTTCTAGTTGTTAATGTGTACGCTTTGGACAAAGTACTAAAATATATACTATTATACACTTGTACAGGTATATATATCTACATGTTTCCCATTGCTCAACGGGTATTTTTTATCCATAAACTTTTAAAAATTGTTTTATCAATCAGATCGGATATCCAGTATTATGATAATAATAATCTAGTCTAATGTAATTTTAATTTCGCTTCTGTACAGATATATATATATATATAAATAGGATAGGTACATAAATAATATTGGTTTGGCACAAATTCGAGTGAGTTATACGTAAAATATAACGAAATTTCGGTGCATACGGCGGACGCTGAATATTGGAAAAAAAATATGAAACAATAAATACTCATGGTTTTACTTTTACATTTCGATAAATAAACAAATGGTTTTTATTTTTATTTTCGTGACAATGAATAGACTTTATAATAGATTTTCGGAATGTTTTTCCTTATGTTTTTTTTCGACAATAACATCCAAATGGATAATATACCTATAAATATTCGCGCTACTGACCGTGCCTCACGTCGAGCATATTAAACGCACTTCCTGTCAACTATATAATGTACAATGACGGTTGATTGAACTGTTGGGTTGCCAACTCATTTATCTTTGCAAAACACGTATGCAAGTCCATATATATATATATACGCGTTGCATTTCCTACTAGGTACTTAATATAACATATATGTATATATATATATATATTATATACGCCCAGAGTTAAAATTCGATTATGGACAAACAGTGACTCGTCACATTATACGCTTCAAAAAATGTCGGTATGTCGAATTGAAACGAGACGCAAGAAGACGAAAATCCTCTACTACCTTAAAAAAAATTAACGTCCCTCTGCTAAAATTTTCAAAGAAATGCTTGTATAACCGGTATAGGTATCTAGAGACCTTATAAACGTAAAAAACGGCTCAAGCCCTGGGCAAATATAAATAATACTTAGTACCTATATGATTTTCGAAAATAAAATAAAAATCAGAATAATTTTATATATTTATATTCATGATTTTTCAGAAAAGGAAAAAAGTTAATATTTTGTCTTCTACTACAATCACAATAGGCACTAATAAATTAATTGATAAGAAAAACTGATTACTAAAAACTAAAATACGAGAGGGTTGAGTGGTCGGTGGTGATTCCCCCGGCCCGAAGACTTCAGAGAAACCCGGATTTCTCCAAAAATACTTGCCATGGAAGAAGCAAACCCAAAAGAATGTACGCAGTAATATAACAAGCACGCAATTTATATAAATAACCTTTTGAGGGCCTAATTACGACTCACCCCGGGCCTGGATTTTCTCTTCACGGCCATATACAAGACACTATACAGCCCTCCTAGTGGTCAAATATTTCCAGTTATAACTGCAAAAATCCAATTGTTTCGAGAAAAAGGACGTTTATTTTTTCATTTATGAAAATATTTTAAGTATAGACAAATATAACAAATAGTTGGGAGAGAAGGTAAAGGAGAAGAAGAAGACTTTGTGATTTACCTAAACTGTGAAAAGTTCAAAATAATAAAAATAATTTGGGCAGAAGGAGTAAAGTAAAATTTTTCTGTTATAAAGATTTTTAATAGGAAATTCGTTCTAGTTGGTATTTTATAAAGGTCATTTTTTGAATTTTTAACTTCTTTTCAAATGCGTCAAGAAAATATGCGTAAATTAAAATACCAAAAACTTGAAATGTACACCACTATGTACCTATATTGACGTCACATTTTTTATTAGCTATATAAATGCTAATAGTAATACTCATGTTATATACGCCAAAGCTTCGCTCAGAATAGTTTTATCAAAAGATATAATTTATCATTGCTTTCAAATTCAATATATCTACCACCAGTATCCTATCCAACGAGCGAAGCGCTTCCACCCCATACCGACCGGTTTTCATAAATTTTTAAGTATACTTGAAAATTATTTACTGTTAATAATATTGTATAAACAATACCATAATCACTTAGAGGATATCCTATGTTGATAGAAACATTTTTTATTTTAATGAAAATTCTTCTTTTTCTCTGTAAACATTTAGGTAATTTTTCTAAAAATGTTAATTATGTATCAAAATCGTTATTTGAACGAGTAGTTCCTTAATTGTTTAAATTTATATGTAAGTAAGTACTAATAAGGATATAGGATATAATTTCATTAAATTTTAAATCTACTTATATAAGTTATAACGTGAATAGGTACTCAGTAATATTTTAATTACCTAACAATATTTAGTTGATTACATAGGTACATAAATAAACTCGAACAATTTTCACAAATATCCTATAATTCTTATATCCCAAGTATTTAAAGCAAAAAAGAAGAGTCCCTACTAATAAAAAAAAAAAAAAAAATTTAATCACTACCTAGTAAACACATTTCTTATTTGACGTTAAAAATCTAAATATTAGAAAAATATGTATAGTTGGGAGAATGAAAAGTGGTCGCTGATGCGAACGCCCCTGGTGGTTTATTTTCTTCAGGGTAACTTAAAATAGTTTTTATTAAAACACATCAAAATCTTAATAACGTTCCACAACGCCCCGAAAATAAAACTACAATAGCCAAAAGGTTCCATTTGTACCCAGAACGAACCAAAAATGGAAGTAATAAAAGCGTTTACAAAAACGTAGCCGGACAGACGTTGTATACCGACTGTGAATACCGACGTTGTATTCAAAGATATTACAGGATAAAAGTGAGATGAATCACTTATAGTAATATATATATAGGTACTGTATATACTCTGGGAATAATGTAAACAGCGGAAAATTGTTTTATAAAAATATTTCCAAAAAGTAAAATAAATGAAAATTAGTTAGTCCGAAAAACTAACATTTAAAAAATATTTTCATTTTCACAATACTATAATAATATTCGTAAAAAAAAAAATGATAATTTTGCACACCATTATAATTTCCCTCGAAACATATTTTTACTTTCTGAGCCTTTCTTAAGAATGTTTTGTTTTCTTTTACTGTCTGTTATACGCAAAACATACTCAAACCAGTAAATAAATTAATGTACAGCGAACCGTCGTAAAAAAAAAAATAAATAAATAATCTAAAATAAACTTTGCGCAACAATAACTGTATTTTTTATTTATTTATTATTATTATTTTTTTTTTCTTGTAGGTAATATTATTGTTATCAAATGGAATATAATATTGAATACGCAGGAGCGTATAATAATTCATTTCCGGTTGAATTAACACGGTATATTGAAAACTATAACAACGTTATTATATTATAACCATTAACCAGGTATAAGGTTTCGCAACGTCGTGACGAGATGACCACACCCTTTGTACGCGTCGTACACACATACGTCTATTTAAAAATGTATTATCAAAATTAATTAATGCGCAAACACCGTTACGCCGGGTATTCACAGGTATAACTGATCGAGAAAGCAATTATATTATTCGAATGTCGAGCTATTTACCTTCCTAATATATTAACCGCTTTCTATTTAATTATAGAAACACACTGTAGGTATCACTATTATTATACGTACGGCGTTAATTTTCACTTTTCTGCCATAACAAAACGGCATTACAATAATATCATCGATACCTATATATATATATATATATATATGATGGAAACACCGTTACGTAACGTAACGCGTGCGTCCCTTGGCGCGAAAGCAAATGTCTAAAGGCGCATTGGCCCGCGGAGGCTGACGTCCGACCGCGGCGGACCGCGCCGGTACCTGCGAAATTTTCGGTGTGCGTCGAAACGGTAAAGTCAAAACGGTTTCGGAGACCCGTTTTTCGAGACGTTCAACACGTGCCCCGAGTCCTTTGGCGCCCCGGTTGTATACACCGCCCCGATATTACATAATATGATATACCTATAACCTACATTATACCGTGATTAAACAGGCGTTTAAACGCCGGGGTGAATATAGTGTAAAAATTACCATTTTGCTTTTCTTTTCTTTTTTTTTTTTTTTTCTTTTTCTATCCGCCAAAATCCAAATAAACGTGTGCACACTCGGTCACTGCAGTTGTCCGCGCACGAAATATAACCGCCCGGAACGCATTTACGGGTGTAGGTACCGTGTATGTCTGTACGTCGTCGGCCAGACACGTGCACCGAATATATATATTGTTATTAAAAAAAAAAAAAAAAAAAAAAAACGGCGTTTGGTTTTGAATTTAAACGGGTAAAATAAAAAATGCACGCGACGACGAAAAAAAAACCGGAAATTTCCAAAAAAAAAAAAAACGATGAAAATGCGAGTCGGGATCGCGGTGTGTGTCTACGGTGTGACTGACATCGGACGACGCGTCTTCGCCGGAGGTTTGACCGGGTGTGCGTGTGTGCCACACACCGCCCGTACGAAAACGAGGACGTCGGCGGACACTTGTCCTTTCTATTTTCCCCTCTCTCTCTCTCTCTCTCTCTCTCTCTCTCTCTCTCGCACACCCTTCGGCGCCCGGCACGCCGCGCACAAGACGCTGACCAACCACCACCACCTCGTCGTCCCGGTGATCGATATTATCGGTAATTATACCTGATAATAATTCATTATTAACCGAACAGAATTTTTTTTTGTTTTTTTTTTCCCCAAAAAAATACCTCTCAATCGTGTGCGCCATAACTATACTTGTAAACATTATAATATTATTGTACGTTATGTGAGCAAATGTTTTTGTTTTTTTTTTTTCGTTTTTTTACCGCTTTATTATCATAGCACATTATATTATATTCTATTCCATAGGAGAAAACCGCTTTCCCCTCGGAAATATACACATATAGGTTATGTATACGTTTACGTGTACAAAAAAAAAAAATCACAAGTTCTCCGTACAACATTATATGTAAATAACCCGCACATTACACGTCTCGTGAAAAAAATCGTTGCCTGTCGCCCGATTTCGAACGTATTGACATTTTGTAATGACGTGACGTCTTTAATAATATCATAATTAGGGCTCGGAAGTCGTCGCATTCGCGTGTTTTTTGAGGGCTAATTAGATTTACCGCGTATAAGCAAGTTAGACATTAATTTCGAGACACTATGAAAAACGTATCGAAAGTTTTAAGAGCATATACTTCTTAATTTTACAAATTTTTAGAGCATATTTAAAGATTAATGGTAATACGATTTAAAAATACAATATGCATATATCGTGTTTTTATATAGGCTCTTCCAGATGATATAGCCGGTCACGATATTTTAAAACCCACTTTAAATATGTGACAATATCATTTCCACCGACGTTGAACGTCGTTTTTCAAAATATAAATAAATCAATAACGGATAATCGGCGATCTTTCAATTTTGAAAACATTGAACAATGTTTAGTGATTCAATGTAACAATTTTGAAGATAAGCCACTAAAAACAAAATTATACCTTGCGCAATTTAATTTAAATTACTTTTAATTATGCAGGTGCCTCTACTTAGCGATTTTTCTAATTTTTATTATTTATGCTTTGCAGATAATGTGTAATTTAATTGAATCACTAGAAAAGAAAGAAGAAAAAAAATGTCAATTTTTACAATTATTTTAAAAATAAAGTACCTACCTATGGAAAATTTAAATATAAAAATTTACTTTATATAGATATTTTTTTTTATCATTTTTCAATTTTTATAATTTCAATATATTTATAAATTTAATAACATACATTAAACTATCCTAAGAATATATACTCAGAACTACATATTTATAGTTTTATAAAATATTTGTATTTATATAAATATGTATGTAAAAAAAAAAAATAAATAATAAGTGCACATTTTTAGAGCATATTTGTACTTTTTTAAGTGCATAAATGCATGCATATTTAGTACTTTTTAAATGCATCGAATTCCGAGCCCTAATCATAATATACGTACCAGCACCGTAAACGTACGACGAACTCCGCAATCGTGAACTTTACGTTGAACTTTGCCGTATAATCGATTTCTGTTTCCGCGGCACGTTTTTATTATCGTTTTCAACCGTACACGAATTAGTCGCGTATTTATGTATACATCATTATAGTAATTAGTTGACGGGCAAAACGACTTAAGCGAAATTCAGAGGTTTGAGTGACATCCCACGTGCAATGATCAAACATAGTCACATATTTTAACAATTATTTTAAAATGAAATTTCGTTTTGAATTTAACGACACTTTATAAGATCAATCTCGAATAATGAAATGGTGTGAACGGTATATACATAAACGGTAAAATAACCTCTCTATAACGGAATCGCTTGGGACCAATATTTTTTTCCGTTATAAAGAGTTTTCCGTTTTAGGGAGGTAGAAAAAAAAAATCAAGAAATGTTTCAAGAATGTACAAATGTGTTAAAAAATTATACTTTAGGTAAATATTTCGTACAACTTAAATTAAATATGTATTGTGTATAATACATATGTGGTAAAAAATTAAAAATAAACATATTAGATACATATTACTTTTTTTTATAAATTAAGAAAAATAGTTTGTAATATTTGACTGCTTTTTGTGACTAAGGGCAGCGCTTTCAGCACATTCTCGTGCTTTCGTTGTTAGTTCTAATAGATTTGAATTTGAAATTGTGGCTGCAAACTTTTCTAATTCTTCTAAATATGAGATTGCGGTTTTAAAATCTTTTATTTTTGACTCATCGCTGGTCTCGCTGTCATCATCATCATCCTTTTCTACGATTTGAAATTCCTCTTCTTCTAAAAAAGTCGCCGAATCGTAAGTTTGGTGCGTCTCTAATTTACTATGAAATGTAATGAAATCTTCTATATCAATATTGGCTGTAAGACAATCTTCATTTATTTCTTTCAAAGAATTTTCTGGTAAATTAATATTGGTATCTATCTGGTAAATCTATATTGGTACCTTCATGTGAAAGAAACCGGTCTTTACGAAAACAATTTTCACGCATCCTTTGCTTTTTTACATATCTAATCTTTGCTATACTATACGTCTACAAGCTTATTAAAAGGTATTGAATAAAAAAGAACACTCCAAAAGAAAATATCCCTTGAATCTAAAACCTGATTTCATCCTCCTAGGAAACTATATAGTTCAACCTAAACAGATATATTTGCCGAGGGCTAAATGTCTTTATGCCTATAATAAAATAATGATTATTTGCCAACTTGATTTTAATGTGTCACGTATGTGAAAGATGTTCCTTTATAATTACTCGAGAATTTCTAAGTTCATATAGGTACAATACCTGAAGATTGAAACAAATAATATTACCAACTTACCAATATTCCTTGTACTAATAATTATGTAACCAATAGGTACTGTATGATATTATTTTCATCTCACTTTTGTGATTGTATAACATATTAAGCTTGAAAAGTGTATTTTGTAACCATATACGTTAAATAAATAAAATGTAATGTAAAATACATGTGTACTACCTATATAATATATCCATGAATGTCCAATAATTTCACCACACAAATGAAAGTAAGTAAATCAGTGATATACGTAAAGTCATAATTACCTATAACAAAACAAAATACTCTACTTATATTAATGTAAAAAAAAACCGTATTATAAAGAATAAATTACGATATGTGTACTTTAAATTTTAGTATAATAATGGTTTAATGTCAAAATAAATTATATGTTTAACAGACAAAATTATATAAACATTTTAAATCGTGCACAGTAAATACAACCATAATATTGTTTATGTATCATACTTTCTTCTATATTACACTATATTTTATACGGTTATATTTAACATTTACACATCTTACAATCTATGTACAGAATATGCATGTAACAGATAACTCAAAATTTGCATAACCATAATTATTAATAATAACTATGATCAGTGGTATCAAAAGGGTTCTCCGTTGAACATGTCCTTCCATTTGATTTTTTTATATTAAACAATGATACTACTTTAAAAAAATATATGTAGTACAGATAAAAGTATTAAAACTAATAAAAAATAAATGAGAAAATTATTATTGTGTAAAATACAAAATTGCAAAACATGATGAAGCATATAACACGTTCTCTACAGTGTTTTAAAGGAAGAATTTACCTCCAAAATTATATTATCATTTGACTTTATATGAATTGCTAAAAGTATTAATAACACTCTACCAATGACAACAGCATATATACCTAACCTAACATAACTTAACCTTAGAAGTACTACCGGATAATCGAGGCTAAATGGTTTAATTCTAATGAACATTTGTAGAGATATAAAATTACATAAAACCAGATATATAGAAATATGATTGAGGTCAAAAACTAGATGACGAACAGATTGGGCTGATTTTTTGGATATTATTTTAGTTATTAAACATTTAGAAAATTTATATTTATTTGATAATATTACCCGATATTTATGTATCTTACGTACTCATGTTTTTTATAATCTTTTTACTGAGTAAAGAAAATGTTACCACTTTTAAATGTTTCGAAAAAAAAAAAATTTGTAATTGCATATTACAGAAGGAGTTACGATATTGGGGTGAAGAAGTTAAATAATCAGTTCACATTGAATTATAATTTATATTAATCTGATAGATTATAGGTTAACCATTCTGATAGTGAATAATTCTACGTCAATAATATTTTTTTTTAATCAAAAGTTTTTTATCATTATCTTGTACTCCTTGTTCGTTTTTTTTAAACCAACAGCTATTATGATTACAAGTCACTTTTTATTTTTATACCACCACTTTTATTGCATCATTTTATTTCAGTTTGTTTCTAAAATCTTAAATTATTTAAATTAAGAGAAAATTAGCTTTATTTCGTTTTCTAACTATTTCAATTAATGTGCCTACTATATCGTGGAACCAACTGACGAAACTAAATACTTGAATTTATAATAGTTAATCAATTAATAGATTTTATATGAATATTTATTTAACAAAGTACTTTCCAGAAAAATTGTGGAAATTCAATAGTCCAATATTACGAAGAATTATTGTTGTAAAAAAATGTAATGGTGGAATTTTCATTGGTTTTACGTGTTGCATTTGACGAATCTCATGCTTGAAAATCATAAAATTTTAATTATTTCTATTTTTACATAGTGATAAATTATTTCAAAATATTAAGTATAAATTAGGTCTATATTAAATACTTAGTATTAATTATGATTATTTAGTTCGTGTTATTATTAGTTGCATATTTAGTCTATAATAGATATCACTAATTTAGTAGCTATATGTAATATGATTTTAATTATATTTAAATATAAATTATATGATAAATAAATAAATTATAGGTTTATGTAATGAATTTTACAGGAAACTCGTAAGATCTAATGCTAGAAAAACAATGCAAAGAACAGTATAAATCTTATATATATCATGGAGTGTTTTAGTATAGTATTAGTATTTAGTATAGACTGTATCATTAATATCATAATTTAATCATTTAATTACTATATAACTAATTAATAATTTCACTTTTTTATTAGATTTTCTTGTAAATGTTTATGGAAACTGGCCATAACAACATTTTCATACAAGTTAATGAATTAGAGATACACCTTTTCAATTTGTCTACGGCGTACGTCCAAAAAGTAAGTTCCGTTTTCAATTACTTTTGTCACTTCGAAGCTCTAATCGTGATTTCACTCACGCAAGATAATATTTTGTCATTGGAAAGACACAAACGCCATATTAAGACCATAGTGAGTATCACGTATGCTACATATGATGAATGTTTATATTAAATAAAACAAATAGAAACTCCATCTCATGTAAATTATAACAATTTTGGCACCTAAAGTACACACAAATTTCGAAAATATTCATGGAGAAGTGAACGAGGAATTTGAGAAAATTTAGAATCATATAAACGCTGTTGAAAGTTATAATATGTTACACATGGGAGAAACTCTTTTTCTCATTAAGCTTCTATTTAATTACATGCACATTCTTCACTCTGAACATATCCACGGTATTTATTGAAAATTTGCATTTACATCCACTTCACAATATTGTACTGATAGATATCAACTGGTTAAGCACTCCTTGCATTCAGTAAAAAGGATAACCAACCAGCAATCGTATCTCACACGTGGTGGGGTTTTCAATAGTTATTCATTATAAACACTCTGCACCACGTGGTGTATACGTGATACTCAATGGTCTCAAAATTATACTTGTTTCTTTCCAATAATTTAACTAAATCAACTTAAATGTATGAAATCACCATTAAAGCTGAAATGCAAAAAAAATTTTAAACAAAATGTACTTTTTGGACATACCTCGTATATACTCTATAAATCGCAAACTACAATTATGGTACATTTCTCCCCCCCTCCCTAACATTATCTCTTCTTGATATCTACTTCCTAGATCACATTAAGAATATATATTTGCGTAATACCTGTAGACTATCTAATGCCTGGGTAAAAGTAATTAAAGGCGATTCCATATTGCCATCACTATCCGACTGATATGCAACATATAAGTTATCGTTATAGATAACCATTCAATGTATGATATTATTCCGGTAATTTTTGGTAGATATGTTATAAGCCATAAGTCGACATAAATGACTTCAACTTATCGATAAATTCAGGACTCTTTCAGAAATTTTCAGGACGACCCTGCTAAGATCTAGTTACTATATACCACCATAATAATTTTTGCTTTTGTTTTATTGTTCTGTGGTATAGTGAAACTTGGAGATATCCAGTAGCGGCTCTTGTTAAGGAGCACAGGCGCACGTGCACCGCCTAAAATTTCAATAAATTAGCGTGTTTTTATATATAAAATTATTATTTATTTATTGCTGTTTTAGTAATTTTATTTTATCCATGAATATTATTATTGTACATAATATACACCGCTGTATTATTATTCCATCACTGCGACTGTCGCGAGGCTATCGCAACGCTGTCCGTTGCGCACACTTGAAATATGCATGTATGATGTGCCATTTACACACGCGCAGTTTTGTTTTATTCCCTCTCCAGCGAAAAATACGCCTTGTAAATTATATAGCATGGTGCAAAAAACTAGTTTGAACCACCAACTATGTATATCTAACTATTCTGTGATCGTATGTCGTAACGACGTTTGTCGTTTGGTGCAGTTATTATCTACCCATTTTCAGATGTTATCAGGATTTTTCACTTATTAATGTTGTTAGTAACCTGTCTCAAAAGTATACAAAAAGCTATTACACGCACTCGTGTGCACATGTCAGCGATAAATTTTGCAACCACGAAAATATGTCAATTTTTTACTTAAATAAACAATTTTAATTCCATCAGAACATCGCAACGCCTAATTAAATTTTAATTTTGAAAACTATATCCAAATTCTCAATAATATGCATGATGAAATGATCGAGTAACACTTTTCATTTTCATATTTTATATTATAATGAAAACTGTTTAAAGTTCCAACATTTTTAACATAAATAGCTTGAAAAGCTCAACTTTCCTAACTTCGTCTTCAGGGTGGTCTGATTCACTCGGCTTCTTTTAAAAC
This sequence comes from Pemphigus obesinymphae, assembly GCA_025469235.1. Taxonomy (NCBI): domain Eukaryota; kingdom Metazoa; phylum Arthropoda; class Insecta; order Hemiptera; family Aphididae; genus Pemphigus; species Pemphigus obesinymphae. The sequence continues at coordinate 10,559 of JAIPRL010001839.1, read as the reverse complement.
TATCGCGGTATACGCACTAAATCTCTAATGTCATTCCTCTAGTTTTAATTTTATATTCATTGTTATAACTGAAACGTTACTCAATGAAAATTTATTTTCTGGTGACTAGGCCTTATCCATTATAATATTTATAGATGGAATATATGTGAATTAACTATTCATTATAACCGTGGTGGTGGTGTACTTATTAGTAAGACGTTCAATCTTCTCTTGTTTCTACTGATGTACTTGATATTGAGTAAATTTTTGTCCTATTGGAATTCCCATCCTGTAAATTTATTCTTATTGGTAGTTACCTGCCTCCGAAGTCCAAATAGTCCTCTTACGGTTTACAAATCGTATGCTGCATCTATTAATAATATTGTGCAGCGATATCCTAACCAAATTTTTATTTGTTGTGGCGACTTCAGTTTACCTCAAATAATGTCTCTGGTTTGCTCTATTCTTCATTCTCTAGTATTCGCTTTCCTTGTGTTCCTCAAATCTTCGCACTACATTATTTTTTTAGAGTAATAATATATTTAACGTCCATGGGTTGATCTCTGGAGTTTTTTATAATGTTAATTGTTTGTCTGTTATTTTACGACTGTAAAAATAACGACTGTATTGTAATATTGTAATACTGTTCAGTCGTAATTGTGTACTGAAGATGATAACATAGTTATCAAAATACGTATTTACCAAATAAAAGTAAATCATATTTTTGTAGAATTGAGTTTTTCATTTCATTTTTAAATATGCTGATTATAATCAGATTAAGGGATTTTTATTGTTGTACGATTGAATTTCTACTTTCTCTTCTCTTGACGCCGATTTTTCAATTAAAGTTATTCTTTGATGTTTTGCATTACATGATACATTACACGATTCTCTCCTTTGTCGTTAAATCCATTTATTATTATTCTTAATTTCTACGTTCGTTTACTAAATAAGTTAAAGACTTAATCTTTAAAAAAAATATCGCCCGTGAAAATGATAAAAGATCTATGTGTTCGGTGGATTATTGTCAGTTCTCTTTCCTACGACCATAATTTAAAAACATATCTAAGATGTGTTAATATAATTGTTTCAATGGTCTTTAAGAAAATTTCAAACGTGATTTACGTAGGTTTTATAAATTTATTCGCAATCATAAATCATCAGGTAATATACTTACTACAATTGGTCTTAATATATATTTTTACAGCATTTTCCTTCCGGTTATACAACCCATAATTCTTCGTTCCCGGTCTCTAGTATTGTTTATCCATAGCACAATTTCCTAAAATAGTCTACATTGTTTTCGAAGACATCTATAACAGTCTAGTAACTCTCCGTGGTTGTAATTTCTACGGATCCTGATGGACCCTCTGATAATTTTCTGTTTAACCTACGCCATGTGATAGCTGGGCCATTATGGTTTATATTTAGAAAGTCAATATTTTCATATCTTTTTAAATTATATTCCATTACGGCAACTTTAAAATCGGGTGATGCTTCTAAAAGTTGGAAATTAGAAGCCAATTTATATTACTTCATATATAGCTAAAATATTTGAATCACTTCTCTTAAAGTCGATCAAGCTATTTGTGAACTCTGTTCTGGTCAACGAACAGCATGGCTTCCACCTGAGTCGTTCAAAAATCACGTGTATTCTGCAATTACACCATAGATGTATTTCGTCATCATAATCAAGTTGATATCATATACGCCGACTTGACGAAGGCATTGACAGGGTGGACCATACTGTTTTACTCAACGTCTTGGATACATTTGGATTTGGTTATCCATTACTTGCATGGTTTAATTCATACTTGACGGACAAAAAAGACAGTGGATGAAATTGCATGGAGCTAGATCAGATATAATTGCTATTCCATCTTCCAGGGTTCCCCAAGGAACTATTCTGTCACTCCTTTTATTTTCGCTACTCGTTAATAGTACGCCCTCTATACTACTTCATGATAAGCTGCTTGTGTTCGCTGATGTTATGAAACTATTTATGTGAATCAAATACCGTGTAGATGGTATATAAACTGACCTTAATCGTTTGGTCTCATGGGACGAACTATTCAACCATTAACTTAATGTTGCTATATATGTCAGATCATGACTTTCTCGTATCGTCAAAATGACCAAAGTTTTGTCTACACGATTCATGGCATTTTCATTCTCCACGCTGATACCTCTATACGTGATCTTGGTTTCCGTTTTTCTAGAAACCTAAGCCCTCAAATGCATATTGAAGAAATTTATTGTAAGGGATTTAAATTGCTAGGGTTCGTCATCAGGATAACTCACACGTGAGTTTAAACTTTCGACTTCTTTTAAAATTCTTTATTGTGTTCTTGTCTAGCCATTATTCAAATATGGATCAGTACTTTGAGCTTCACAATCCATCACATGCATACAACTGGTGACGCTTGTATGATAGATAAGGTACAAAGAAATTGTCAACGATTTGCGTCTTATAGTAAAAATATTATTGTTCTCCACATGATTATACACCTGTTAGTCGTCTTAGCTTGTCCAGGCTTGCTGATCACCGATAAGCTGCTGGATTACGGTTCCTCGTGAGATTTATTTCTGGCGAAATAGATTCCTTCACATTACTGGATGAAATAAACTTCATAATATCATCTCGTTTGAAAAGGATATTTCCTTCCTTCCATATACATTTTTATCCTTTGATTACTTAAATAATACTTCTTATTCATTATCAGATAAACAAAAAAATAATAAAAAGTCAAATTATTTAAAAAAAAAAATCATTCGTAATTGAAACACGTTCGACAGACGACGTTATTTTTAATTCCATATTTTGGCGTTTGTTCCCAATAATTAAATAAATGCATTATTCGTCGAACTGTGTATAAAAAACTCCATTTAAATTAAAATATTTATTATCGATCCATTATTCTCAGGTTATCTTGATTTTACAGCTTTTGTTATTATGTTCTTAGCAGAACTTTTTAAAAACAATAAATTAAAACAAAGACTAAATTTAATATTATACCTGTTATTATTTTATTCCATTGATCTTAATTCTTAAATATTTTATAAGTATTCATCTGGGTCGTGAGTGATAAAGACTGTACCTTAGAAAATGGAATATCGTAGTAGTGAAATTGTAACATTGGTATTTGAGATATGCAAAAATTCTAAAGGATGATAATCACTATAGCCTTACAGGATGTAGTTTTGGATAAAAATACGAACACCATATTGTATTGTACAAATTCCATGTACGAAAACACGTATTTGTGACATTTTATGCTTCAATAAATGTAAATAAAATGAAGACTTTTGAAAATCATTAAAAGACAAAATGCTCAAACTATTCGTTGTTTTCAGACAGGTAGGTATTTTTTTAATTTTTTTTTTTATTGATATTTCCGCATATGCTCATATTTGTTTATGAAATTCACCATTAAACGTATATATACATTGTATATAGTCAATCGGGCCGACATCTGTGACGAATGTTCGTCAACAAAACTCAAACGGTAATACACATTAAAATACATACTCACGGTCTTACAGTTCTATTTTGACTCTTTAATATGTACGGCGAGTACCAATACACGCTTACATTAAACTACTTTTAAGGAGCACCTAGGTATGTACTACAACTAAGCACCGTTATTAATAACGACCCAGTAAATTTTGTGTCGACTATATCGTTCCGATTTATTGTTCGGATCAACAATTGAATGTATTTTATTTATAAAAACAGGTAACTATAATGAGCTTCGTAAAATATAACGGTTTAAGAATTTGCGTTTGTGGTGATTTTGTTCACGTCGTGTTGTTTTTTTTTTTTTTATTTGCCTTGTACCCACCTATATTATATCTTATAATATCTTGTATATCTATCCCAATATTGTCAGAAATTATTTCAATAGTAATGACTGGAACATTATTCGAAAATTTATGAAATTTTATCAATAAATAAGGTGCAGTTTCACTTACCATATTTGATAAATATTTCAAAACAAATTATAAAATGTTAAAACGTGTTTTATGCAAAATTAATCCGCGATATTAAGTGTGTAATATATAAATGTATAAATAAATGTTCGTGTTACTCATATAATATTAAAAACACCAGTTGAGCAATTCCAATATCATTTTAAAAATAATCTATTTACTCTTCTTGTTTAGTTTAGTTTAGTATAGTATTTAAAGTAGGTAAATTAAAGTTCGAATGATATCGGTATTATATTAAGACTCAAGAATTATAGATTTTGATTTGTTTCAATTATTTAATATTTTAATTTTGAATTAATTAATTATTATTTATTGAACACTTTAATTCTCAATTAATTAGTTACTTAATCATTATGAAATGAAATAATTTAAATGGTGTATATATCGAATATGTAATAAAATATGTACGAATATAATTTTTCAGGACATTAACAATTTATCGCATAGTCAGTATAGTTTGAACATATTATTATTTTTAATTTAAATTTCTTATTGTAATTTGTTGATGTATTGAATGTAAATATGTAAATATCTTTTTAATGCATTAATAAAGTTTTATTTTACATTTTTAATAAACAGTAATATTATATTCGTTAAACAATTAATAGGTAACATTTTTTCTCTCAAAAAAATGTTTTTGGATTCAGGATTCTGAGTTTTCGATCGATAAGTCAATCAGAATAGTTTAAAGCATAAATAATTATATAGATTATTTATTTATATATGTATAACATCATATTTCATAATTATGTTTAAAACTATATCGATTATCCAGGAAATTATATATTTTGAAATTTTGTACTTATGATGTAAAATATTATAATATTATTATGATTAAACCGGTCGAATCTACAACTGCTGTTTGACATGATATTATGATGTTATTTGATATACTTGTAACTTTCAGTGCGGTATAAACCAGTTAGGTATACCTATAATATATATATATATATATATTACGGAGGTATTTTGATGTGTCCAATTAAAACTGTGTACAACATTCGATTATTACAAAATGATATTATATATGATTTATTTTAGTCAAATTGAAATATTAAAACGCGATATCCAAGTTGATAACTCGTCTCGGTAAATAAAAATAAATTATAGGTAGGTATTTTGGTTTTGAGTTACTTGTAGAATTATTTATAGATAAATAAAAACCCAATTTCTGCAAAATAATTTGTTTTTATTTAATAAATACGCATTTCGAAAACAATGTTTTCATCTTCAATGTTAAACAACTACTGTAGTTGTAGTTGTTTCGAAATACGTATTTGTTAAATAAAAACAAATTATTTTGTTGAAATTGGGTTTTCATTTACATCTATAGGTAGGTACTGCAGCCACGAGTTTGGAATAGTTTCATTGATCATTCAATTATCAATGCAAGTGTTCTTTCTTTTATTTGGTTTTTTATTGACTATGACTTATAAGGTATTGGTTTCTTTTTCATAATTTTTTAAGCATTTCAAATCTACGATACAATATTTTTGTCGATAACAAAATCGTTGTTATACGAATTGACCATACTTTTTATTCGAATTATGGGTACCTGTTCTGTTTATTCTAAGCTAATAAATCTTTAAAATAAAGAAATTAAAAAATGTATTAATTAAAAAAGATTCAATTCTCTTGTAAAAATAAAAATGAAAATAAATATATATTATAATAACAATATAGTATATAAGTAAAATTAATATAATATATTGTAAAAAAATTAATATATAAAAAGAAAATGTACTTAAGTATTTAGTTAGAAAAAATATTATAAGTAACATCTAGTTTCGACTGTAAGTCATCATCAAATAATTTTTTTTTATATATATATATTAGTTCTACTCTCATATTATATTGTTATTATTTATAATATATATTAATTTTTATTAGTTTATCTTGTTTGCTGAACACAAAATATAACAAATTGGCTCACCATATTTGAAATGTTTGTTACGAGCAGGTTTTGCTTATATTATATCTGTGCATAGAATGATTATAATAAAAAATTTACTTGTATCGGAAAGATTATATAGTTTCTCGTTTAAAAATCCAAATCGTAGGACTTATATAATTTATATACGGTCATCAGAATTGGTCGCCATGACATTTTCTAAAAACTTTGAATTTTTAAATTTCCACTCAATGTTTTCATAATAATGTGTAAAATATGAGAACACACAGATACATCATCATTTCATATTTCCACACTAATTATCGACTCTCATTGAGAGAACAGTTGTCATCGTAGTGGTGACAGGAATATCGATTTTTCAATGTGTTCCACGAGCATGTGAAATTTAAAAGTTTAATTTTATGATAATTTTTATAGATAAACTTCTAAATAATTTTATTTTAACTAATTTTAAATTCATTATGATGGTTGAATTTTTTTAATGAATGAATTTGAGATACTAACCAAGACTAATCATTTGTGCACGAAATCCGGTGGTTCGTTCGCAATTATTTACGGAGATATCCCAAAAACAATTAAAGTGCATATGCCAATAATAATAATAATAATAATAATAATTTGATTTTATATTTTATAACAGGGCATACATAAAAGAAGATCAAACAGTAAGCCTAAAATAATATACCGAGGTCCTAGGTAAGCTCAAAGAACGAGTGAAGGAAAAGAGACGAGATTTGTGAAAAACAATGCGTAGACTACATTAAGACTACATTAATTTTTAGCATTTTTATCAATTTTTATGAAATGCATTCCAGTACTTGAGCACTCTCCAAATGCATTAGATTTAGCTCCTTGTAAATTTTTATCTATTTTAAAATTAAAAAATATATTAAAAGGAACTCGATAAAATACCGCGGAAAACAAAAATGGAGGATCAACTCAAAGACATATCTGATGACTTACAGCACTACATAGAACAATGAAAGACGCATATACACGTGCGACGTGCATCGATGTGTAGATCAGTGGCGCCCAAACAATATTTTTATGGTGTAAGCAGAATTTTAAATCAAAAACTACCACCCATCTCCAAGGCTTAAAAACGTTATAACGAAAAAAATTATTGATAAAGTTATAACGAATAGATTAATAACTTTTTCTTAAGTCCTTGTATTATTAGTCGGGTATATTAGCGGGGTTATACTTTTTGAATAGACCAAAAATTTTTTTTTTATTTTCTTCCCAAAAGCGCGGTTTATTTTTCAGCTTTTGTGCGTACCCTATACATTTTGATAATAAAATTTACACGCGAACCTTGTGTATATCAGATGTCCGTAACGTGTGTGTATATCGAAGGTGCACCTGTTTTTTCCGTCCAAATGTATCTCCCAAGGTAACATATGAAATTTTTTGTAACTTTTTGGGGATTTCAAAAAAAAAAAATTCGAATTTCTCCCGCGGGATTTTACTTTTTTAATAGAACAAAAAAAAAAAAGAAATTCATTTCATTCCCAAAAACGCGGTTTATTTTTCAGTTTTTGTGTGTACCCTATACATTTTGATAATAAAATTTACACCCAAACTTTGTGTATGAGATGTCTGTTCATATTATTCGGTAAAAGTAAAGTAATTATTGCCCATTTATTATTTAGTGCAAGTATCCATAGTGCATGTGTATATCGAAGGTGCACCGTAAGTATTTTACCTATTCCTATTTTTCCGTCCAAATGTATCCCCAAAGGTAACATTTAACATATATGTTTTTCAAGAATTTTTATGGTCAAACCACTTTCCTAAGTCCCAAATTAGCTAAGATATAGTATTTTAAAGTTATTCGATATTCAATAAGTTAAATGTTCGATATGTCGATTTCACACTATTTTTCATAATACTTATTGAATTGTAATAGGAAGTTAAGTCCAGTGGCGGATCTAGAGGTCATCCAAGGGGGAGGGGGCGAATTTTTAAAACTTAATTTAAGTACTTTAAAAGAATAAGAGTATTAATTTTACTTATATTTTTTCAGTTACCAAGACTATATTTAAATATGTATATAGTGAAATTTAGAGGTGAATGGGTCGGCGGTTCGCATACTTTTGTAATTTTACAAAAGACCATTTTTTTACTTATTTAATGTTTTTTTTTTTTTTTAAAGGGAAGTTTAAGGAAATTTTTCTTTGAGGTGAGTGGGTGTATTATTTTGGATAGTTGAATCGGTTGACAAAATATGTTTCGGCACCACTGGCTACAAAGATAATTAAATGTAGACTATCTTTTAATCTACCAATAATTAATTATAATTTAGTATGCATTCTACTGCAGATATAATTAAATTTGTACCTGCATATCGTTTTGTAAAATTTACATATCCAAACTAACAGAATATAATAAAAAATTTTTAAAAAAAAATGTTTAATTCGATACTTTAATTTACCTCTTATATTATATATATATATATATATTTATATAAAAGGTATAGTTAAACATTTTAGTTTAGAAAATGTTGGTTGACCACAATATACTAAATTTGTACATCACTGGTAAATTCGAAATTTCATACTAAAAGATGGAAAAATATAAATAAAAAATATAATATTATATTTATTTAATTTTTCTGAAAAACGAATCTAGAGGTCCTATTATTTCTTTACGTTTCGTTTTAAAATAACAAATATGCTTATTTTGTAATATAAACGAAATGTGAGTGATACTTATAGTAAATATCAAAAATAAATACATTTACTATGCTAATACCACAGAGCCACGGAGGCACATAGCTATCAATTAAAATCAGCGAACCGGGAGACGGGTAGCACAGAATATTATTTTAGTTTGAGGTCCGTGCGAGTATACGACGATAAGAAAAGATAAGAATTTTGATGAGAAAATACGGCGGGGGCGGCTCGGCGAAGACCGACCACAACCCGCGAGCTCCCAAGGTCCTAATTTTGTTTAATTTTTATTTTTAATTTTAATTTGTAGATTAAGAATATATTACCGTCTTTATCTAACGAATTGCATCGATATATTTTTCCAAATTTTTGGTGACATTTTGTAAATGCAGTAATACAAAAAAACACGGCCCAAGGGAGGGGGCGTTTGATTTCAAGTTTGAATCAAACTTCAAAGTACCTACTTCTAATCGTTTTTTTTTTTTCTGAAAATAACGACGCACAAACTGATTATCAAATTTTTCTTTTGTTTCAGTTATAATAACTATGAGTTTTAACTTTCCTACAGGACACGAAGACACACGTCAGTATTTATATATATATATTTATACATATGTACAAAACATTTTTTTTTTTTTTTTAATATCATACGCACTCTTTTTTCCAGTTAATTCTAAGATTTTTTTTTTTATACGTTTAATAATAATATAGTTGTTACATATTATAATAATACGGGTAGTTACAATTTTTTTTTAGTTGATTTTATAGGTATATTTTAATGGCGACTACTTTCAGTCTGATATAAAACATTGAAAAAAAAAAAAATACGGGTTGATAGTGTAGTACAATAATTTCAACTTCTAAATTCTAACTAAATAATCATACAACTTGTGCCGCTCATTTTATCTCAATAATGAACTTTTTGTTAGGTGTTTAATTGTATTTATGTATTAGAATGTATACGTTTATGTAAAGTAGAGGTAAAGCCATATTTAAAGAAAGTATGAGCCAAAAGTTCTGGTGACTGAGAAAACTTAGTGTTGTACTTATGAAAATCACTCTGTATACTGCTGCAGGTTGATATGTTGGTTTGTTATGTTAGTCCGTCAATTTAGTTGTTTTTATTAATAATTACTTGTTTAATATTATGTAACGTTTAAAAATTACCATGTATTTATTAATGAGTTTCGCTACATAGTTTTCTCGATACAAATAGGTACCAAATAGGTAGTTAATAATATAATATATGTATTATATCATAAGGGATTAAGTAACTGTTATAATTAAAAAAATATACGCATAACATTATTTATGAAATTGTATATTAAACAAACTTTCAATTAAATGATTATATTATTATTTTATAAATAGGGTTTAAAATCAAAAAAAAATGTATATACATTTTATTTTTACAACGATTTTTATTTATTTTAGATTCTGAGCGTAGCGAGGAAGCTTATGGTTTTACAATGATGTTTATTTATTTTTTTTTTTTCTGTAAACACTTTTTCTACCAGAAGGAGTGCTCCGATCTTTACACTCGTACCCGGTTTCCGATAGCAAATTGCATCTAGTTGGTACTTTTAAGAGGTCATTTTTCGATTTTCATAGTAGTTTTTTAATGCGTGAGCAAAAACTACCAAAAAATTACGAAAAATACGATTTTGTAAAATCGAGAATTTTAATTTCGTCGTAATTTCGAAAATGATAACTTTATAATCTTGAAATTTTTACCGAATATTTAGTTTAGTAATATATTTACGTTAATTAAGTTTTTTTTAATTTTTTTTTAATTTTGGTCTATTTATAGACATTTTTAGTTTTCGAGGTTTTTAAGTCCTAAAAGGAGTAATTTTCGGTTTTAAGTTCTGAAAATTTTATACAGCGTTAAATATACATTACCCTAACTAAATTCAAAAAATCTTAAAAATCCGATGTCACGATTTTTTTTATAGTCATTTTAATTTTTTCTGCAAAATTATCAATTTTGAGGTATTTAAGCCCAA